>CAUYRH010142949.1:0-50496 GCA_963574655.1 Perodicticus potto | reverse complement strand
ATGTATACCATGGAATACTATTCAGCCATTAAAAAAATAGAGATTTTGCAGCATTTGTATTAACCTGGATGGAGGTGGAACACATTATTCTTAGTGAAGCATCACAGGAATGGAGAAGCATGAATCCTATGTATTCAACTTTGATATGAGGACAATTAATGACAATTAATGCCATGGTGGGGGTGGGGGAAGGGGAGAGCAGACAGAGAAGGAGGGAGGGGGTGGGGGAAAGGAAAAGAAAAAGAAAGTGACTAATTCTCATGTAAGTTGGATTTAATTTTGACCAAAGTACATTATTTGAGCAATAATTTTTAATTCAACCTGTTAATATGTTTAGGATATTGCATGCTCATTTATAAGTGAAATATGTTTGTAATTTCCCTTTATAATAATATATTTTTTCAATTTAAAAAAAATTAGTTTTTGTTGTACCTATAATACTAAACTTTAGAATAATATTTTTGAATAATTGAGCCAACTATCATCTTAAGTTAAAATAGACTGTGTATCAACTTGCTGCCAAAGCTCCAATTTGCTCCCAAGGAGCAGAGACCAAAACGACTAAGGAGATTTCCTAACGTGAAATCACAGGAGAGTCTTAAGTCCTGTGGCAAAAACGCCTGTTCAAAAATTCATACACTTAGAGAGGGAACATTAAATCAAAAGCATTATGTGGGAATGGGGAGCATTGAGTCACTGACTTTTCCTCAGGTCTTATTAACTCTAAACATGGGAAACATTACACAGGGGACTTTTTTACATTAAAGTTTCTCTGTATTTCTAAATCCCTTCACTCAGTCTTTTGCAAAATGTTATATAAAAGTAATATTGCTTCTGGGTTTTGAGGGCAGAAATAATTTGCATGCAAGAGTAATCAAGATTCCTTGCCCTTTGTACTTTTAAAAGTGCTTATACACACATTGTCTCATTTGATACTCACAAATGAGGTATTTAGGACAAGTATTATAAAGCTCATTTTCTGCATGTGGATTGGTAAGGTTAAGTGACATGCAGGTCGGTGTAGGGCTGAACACACAGAGACCCTTGGTTATGTATTGGCCTTCTTTGCTTCCAGTGGGCAAGGGCATGGCTGTGTGGCAACATCGCTCCTGTGGTTTATGAAGCGGTTTAGAATTTTCTGGAATCACTTTTACTCTGATCTAGGAAGACCCAGGAATTGACCATTGACCTTTCTTCCCCAAGTAAATGATAAACCTCCTCATTTAAATGGTTAAACAATCTCTAATAAAATCCAGGTGGATACCGGTTTCCATATTGACTCCAACCCTTACTAGCTATAGAATCTTGGGCAAATTGTTCCCTCATCTATAAAATGGTTATTTTGATGGCTTTAGTATTCCATGGTTGCTGTTAAGAGTTGAATGAAATCTTTATATACAAAGTGCTTGATGGAGCACATGGTTCATACATGGTTCATGGAGGAGAGTCAATAAACGCCAGTGACAATAGTGATTATTAACAGTGTTATAAATAAATCAGAGGATGGCAGGCAGACTTCATGTAGAGGTCAGAATTTTTTTTTTCTTTCAGATTAGCATGAGGGTTCAAATGATTAGGTTACAATGTTTGCATTTGTTAGGTAAGGTCCCTGTCGTAGTTGCGTCCCCCACCCAGGAGGTGAGCCATATACCCTTATATTGTACCTATCCCCTCCCTCCTTCCTCTACTCTCCTCCTCTTCCCCTCTCCCCCAGCTGGAATTGAATTGAGTTTTTCTCTTATGTCGGTGTGTATTAGTTCGTCTACTGGCTTTATGTTAGTATTAAGTCCATTGGAAACTTGCTTCTAGTAATACTTTACTAAGAAGAATGTGTTTCAACTCAATCCAGATTAATAAAAATGATGTAAAGTCTCCATATTCTTTAGTGGCTGAACAGTGTTCCATGGTGTACATAGACCACAGCTTGTTAATCCATTCCTGGGTTGATGGGCACGTGGGTTGTTCCCACATCTTGGCAATTGTAAATCGAGCTGCGATAAACAATCTAGTGCAAATATCCTTATGGTAAAATGATTTTTTTTCTTCTGCGTAGATGCCTAGTCATGGAATTTCGAGATCAAATGAAAGTTCTATTTTGAATTCTTTGAGGAGTCTCCATACTTCTTTCCAAAGAGGCTGTATTAGTTTGTAATCTAGGGGTCAGAACTTTTATTTACTTAGAGATGACAAATCAGGGCTGCATCCCAGAGCAGAAACCGAAGAGCTCTTGCCTTTTGAAAGAAATGCCACTGCAAACACAAAGAACCAACTAAACATAGGCATAAAGATTCCATGAAGCTTCCCTGAGCCTCCACGCAAGGGCTGGGGCATCCCTGAATAAAGAGACCACCCTCGACTTGACACAGAGTTCACCAGGTTTCCAGTTTATGCTTCAGAGTAAGATGAACTGAGAGGAAGAGACAAATCACCCTGGACTGTTAACCAGAAAGCAGTCACTTCTCCTAAAAGAGCTGGAGTTGGTCTTTAGTCTCCTCAATTTCAAATTATTAAATTAGATATTTTCAGAAATCTGAGAAGTCAGAGCTCAGAACCCATACAATGAATAATGAAAAGGCATATCTGCCATTAAGCTTAAACTTAACTTTAGTATGTCTTCTGTGAAGTTTTTAAAAATTGTTTTCCTTTGTCCTATAATTAATTCTTACTGCAGAAAACACACAGCATCAAAATAAAAGAAAATAAAAATCCTTAGTGCCCTGTTCATATTCCTTTTGGTATACAGTTATTGAAATGTTAATAAATACATATATTTTCATGAAAACCATAAAGCTCTGTGCATATATTTTCTGACCTCTCAGGGTCTAACAATAGGTCACGTACATATCTCCACGTCAGTAATTACAGGTGAACACTCCACAATTTAACTAATATTCTAATCTTAAATGCTTAGACTGTTTTCTTCCTGCAAGAAAATTTCTTGAAAACTCACTGTGCAAACTCTTAACTCTTTCCTTAAAATAAATTTCTAGAAGAGAAAATTTTAGGGCCAAGTATCAATGCATTTTTAAGGCTTTTGACATTAAATTCTCTTCCAGTTAAATTTTTGCCAACTTTACCCTTATTGTTAGTGCAAGCATGCAATTAGATTAATGACTAAGTAAACACGACTTCTGTTTATTTATTGTAGAAATTTACAGTGTCCTATATGCTGTGCCAAGAATAAAGAATGCTTCTTGTTAATGCCAACTCCTATTTTCGTTTTTAGTCACCAAACACAATATATCCTTAAGACAGTGTGTTAATGAATTGTATTTGGGAGGTTGGTTAGTGATTATCAGTAGACTATGATTAGCTTTTTGTGGAACGTAACAGAAAATGTGAAAATAGTTTGGAGAAAAATACTACAAGCACACTTCCCTGGAGGGCATTAATTCCACCCACATGTGCCTTTTAAGGTGTGAGAATAAAACAATCAAAGGCACATAAACCCTTCCACTGTGGTTATCGCCACATCAATTTTCTCTAGGGTTGGAAGTATCCCTGTCTGATCCCTACTGCACCACGGTAGGCTTCACAGGAGAAACGTTAAGATTGGAACTTTTCAGCAGAAATTACTCTCGATGACACCAGCCCTGCTGTCAGAGTAATTCCTGCTGGAAAGAAAATGTCTGAATTAATGGTCTAATAAACCAAGTTAGTGTTTCAGCTTGGCAAAGGATTAATTAGGGGAAGAGAAAATAACATTTATTTGGGTTCCAATTTGACAGGCCTTTTGTTATTACATTACAGCATTTAATACTCCCTATCAACCTCTGAGGTCGGTATTACTACAGGCATTTTATAAGGAAGGAACTGAAATTCATTCACATAAAGTCTTGCCTAAGGCCACATAACTGGTGAGGTGCAAAGGTGGGATTTGAACCTGGGTTTTCTACTTCTGTAGTCTCCTTTTTCTCACTGGTTAGACAGCAAGCCTGAGGGTTTATCTTCCATAATATTCATTGTAAATGTGATTACACTTTCAGTCAACTAGACTGCAGGTTTCCTCTTAAAAATCAGTATGTTAAGCAGAGTTGGAGGCTCTATCCAAATGCTCTGTCAGTTAAGATACGTTTGTAGGCCAGAAACAGAAACTCCACTGAACTGGCCAGGCAACAGGGGTTTATTATCTTAGAGAAAGAGATATCTGGAGACAGACAGAGATTCTGAGCTTTATTCAGAGACTTGGTGACACTAGTAGGGATGTTGTTCTGCTATTCTTAGCTCTAAGCACATCTTAATAAAACAATATCCCCAAATAGGAAAATGCAGCAGGTCTTTCTCCCTCATCTTTTCTAAGAGCAAGAGAAACTCTCTTAACCCTTATTGCCCAGATCTGTGCCACTGGACCCCACCCTAAAACAAATGTTGACATTAGAGATGGCTGAGCCCAAGCTTCATTCCCTGGGGCTGAAGAGGGTGAAATATTGACATCAGAGCAAGGCTTAGTGGCAGAGATGAGCCACCAAAAATGCTCCCAACACAGTTTTTGAGAGATTCTGAGATTTATTTTTGTAGTTAATTGTGTATACACTCTGAGATTCTTCAATGATCCTTTTTTTTTTTTTTTTGGTATGTTCCACTAACTCCTCATTTTCATCACCCTTCCTCACAGAATTCTGTATCTTTAGTCTTTATGTAGATATGTAACTATTCTAACCTTTACAAGTCCTTCTTGATACAGCTTCTTCCAAGCATGGGGGGAAGTAAGATTCAATGGAAGGTGAAGATAGACCCAATATTACTGATTAGAGTTGATATAATTTTTTGCTCTTAAAAGGCAGATAAAGCACAATCTAGACTACCATCAGGAGATATTAAGCAGAAGAAATTTACTTTTTATCATGAATAAATAATACTATTATCATTTATTTCAGCAAGTTGCTTAACTGTCATGCTGTGTTAATGCAATTAAAATAAATATTGTAGCAGAGGGATACCCATCCATTACCAAAATAATTATTTCAATAAAACAATTTGGTGATTCGCGAGTAAAAAATTAATTTTTTCACTAAATTGGCTTATTAATTCAATTAAAGTAGTCAATTCAGTTCAACACATGTTTAACATAACCCATGATAGTAGAGTAAGGAAGGTGTATAACGACAGTGACAAATTCATTAGGCTCTATGGTGGTATAGATTATGCTTTTATCTTGCTTTACAGGTATTAACTCATGTAGTTTTCCAACAACCCTATGAGATACTTTTTTCCTTAATTTTTGTTTTTTGAGGCAGTCTCACTCTGTTGCCCTGGCTAGAGTGCAGTGGCATTATCATAGCTCACTGCAACCTCAAGCTCCTGGGTTCAAGCGACCTTCCTGCCTTAGCCTCCTGGAGTACTAGGATTATTATAGGTGAGTGCCACTATGCGTGGCTAATTTTTCTATGTTTAGCAGAGATGGGGTCTCCCTTTCACTCAGTCTGGTCTCGAACTAACTCCTGACCTCAAGCAATCTGCTCACCTGGACCTCCCAGAGTGCTAGGATTTCAGGCCTGAGCCACCAGACCCAGTAGTGACAAGTTATTTATTAGCCCCGTTTTACAGATGAAAAAATAGATGCAAGAGAGAAGTATGAAGAGAGTTCCGTAGATATGAGATGAAGATGTAATTAAGTATGCCTGAGAAGGTAGGGAGCAAGTGTTTAGGGGAAAGATATGGAGAAATGGTAACCTTCCAGCTGGGGTCGAGGGGAGAGGCCCGGGGGAAAAATGGCTTTGTGAGGAGAAAAATCTATGTCTGCAAAGCATTTCTGAAGGACTTTTGCATGTCTGGTGTGGCTGAAGCACTGCGAGTGGAGAATATATGGGGGTGAAGAAGAGGGAAGCTGTGGAGAATATATGGGGGTGAAGAAGAGGAAGCTGCGGCTGTAAAGGGAAGAAGTTGTGTGGGCTGTATGTACTCAGCTAAGGAGCCAGCGTCTGCCTGTCACCAGCTGGCACCCATCAAAGGTGGTTAGGCAAGAGAGTGCCATGATGAAATGTGGTTTTGAGAAAATGATTCTGGGACAGAACGGAGAAAAACAGATGGGGCGGAGGAGATGAGAAGAAAGAGGGAGACACAGGGGTCTTGGTATCCACCCTGGGAATAACAATACCACCGTTCAAAATGTGCGAGAGATTGTACAGCTAAAGCATAAACCGGGACCTCAATCATGTGCCTTCCCTGAAAGTTCCTTCGTGATGGATCAGAGACCTCAACGTAAAATGTAGAACTGTAAAACTTTTAGGAAAAAACACAGGAGAACATCTTGGAGATCTAAGGCTAGGTGAAGAGCTTTTAGCCTTGACATTAAAAGCATAATCCATGAAAGAAGAATTCATGAAATTGAGCCTCACCAGCATTTAAAACCTTTGCTCTGGAAAAGATCTTGCAAAGAGAAAGAAATGCCAAGCTATCTAGAATATGTGTAGCATGTGTAAAGAACTCTTAAAATTTAACAAAAAATAACCCAAACAAGCCAATCAGAAAATAGGCAAAATATACAAACAGACATTTCACTGTAGAGGGTGTATACAGATGGCCAATAAGCACGTGAAAAGATGCTCAACATCATGATCCATCAGTAAAAAGGCAGGTTAATGTCGATCAGAATTGCTAAAATAAAAAGCACCAATAGCACCAAATGCTGGTGAGGATGCAGAGAAACTGGGTCACTCAGATATTTCTGGTGAGAATGTAACGTGGCATAACTAGCTCTGGAGTAAAATGTGGCAACTTCTCACAAAACTAAACATGTGCTCACTGAACAACACAGTCATTTCCCTGCAGGACATTTTCCCCATAAACATGAGAACTATTTACACAAACTGTACACAAATGTCTACAACAAGTTTGTTCATAATAGCCCCAAACTGGAAACAACCCAGGTGTACCCCAGTGTGTGACTGGTTAGCCAAGCTGTGGTGCATCACAGCCTGGTACCAGATGGCAGTAAAAAGAAAGGAACACACAGCTGGGGTCATCTCTAGGGAATTATGCTGAGTGAAGAAAGGAGCCAATATCAGAAGAGCACATACTGAATAATTCCATTCAGATAACATTCTTGGAATGATAAAACTGTAGAGGTAGAGAACAGACAAGTGGTTACCAGGAATTAGGGACAGAAGAGGGAGAGAGTGGGCCTGGCTGGAAAGGGGAGGGTGAAACATCCTTGTGACACACCTGTCCTGTGCTTTCACTGTGGTAACGATTATGGGAACCTAAGCACGTGAGAAAAATCACAAAAAACTAAACACACGTGCACAGCACATGTGAAACTGACAAGTCTGATAAGGTCGGTGGATCGTATCAATGTCAGTGTCCCGTCTTATAATGGAACTGTAGTTAGTTAAGGTGTCTTCTTTGGGGGAGGCTAGGTAAAGAGTATACGAGGTCTTTCTGTATTATTACTTACAATAACACAAATCTACAATTTTTCTAAAAATAAAAAGTAAAAGGAAAATTGCGAGGGAAAGAAACCAGGTTACTAAAGAAATAAATTCAATTTGGAAATACTGAACTTGAGAAGCTGGAGAGACCTAGTAGAATATTCATAGGAGAATTTTGGAGTGTGAGAATAAGTGTCAGGATGGAGGGGTACTGGTAAATGTGCGTTGACAGAGAAGGCTTTGGTGAGATTTCCCCGGGAGTGAGAATAAAGCTGTAATGATGAGAGTTTGTAGAATTGACCTATCACTGAGTGTCAGACATTGTGCGATCACTTTAGACATGTCTCCACAATGACGCTATGATGTAGCTACTGTTATTAATCCTCTTTACAGATGAGGAAACCAAAGCCTGGAAGGGTTAGGTATCTTTACCAGGCTCACACAGCTGGTAATCAGAGGAGCTGGTCTATGTGACTCCAGAGGTCACTTTATCTCTAGTATGAAAGAAAATCACAGGAATATGATCATTTCAAGTTTTGGCAGAAAAAGAGGAGCTCATGAAAGTGACAGAGGAGGTAACCCTATTTTGACCCAGGCTCTGCATGCTGAGATTTAATGGGGTTTTCTGCTGGTCATTTGGTTTCCAGGTGCATTGCAGTAACTGGCTTTGGAGGGGATGCACAGATTCTGTGTGTGCGAGGTCATTGGACCATGGGTTGGTTCTTACAAGCATATGCTCCATGGAGTTGGTAGGTAGGGCTGGCCCTGGGTCCATTCATGGAGTCAGGGGACCATGAGAGGGCAATCAGACTGATCTAGGGCTGAAAACTGGGAAGCACGTAATGGGGTGTTATATTAGAGGAATGGGGAGAAGGGGGTGGAATGAATTAGACCTGTGAGGAAGCCAAGGTAGGAGCAGGTGAAATGAGAAGGTTCTGGAGCTGAGCCCAATGCTGTTCAGAGCCAGTAGCCTCCTCCCTTTCCATGAGATCTGGGACAACCAGGTCCCTCCCTCAAATGGCAAAGCTGGAGCTGGCAGAAACCATTTGTCTGACTTCTCACCTTTCACTAAATTGGTCAGTTGGAAGGAATGGACCAAATTGATCGGTTGTCTGGGTGCACATGGACACAACATAAAAGCCCCACCAGCTTTCAGGAACAAGGAGTAAAATGTGCTTTCTTCTTTCTTAAGTGCTCTGATTTCCCCAGTTGACTTGTATCATGTTCTTGCAGATATAGCTAAAAACTGAATTCCTAAAGTATAGTGGAAAGCATCAATTGAGGAACTTTCAAAATTACATTAATAATTGATGCTGACATACAGAAACCCTAATTTGAATTTTTCTTAGTGCCTTTTTGAGCACCTCATCATTGTTATCTTTACGATTCATCAAGTCACCAGTTTTTGCTATGATGACATTGACTGGAAAGAATACTCCTGGGACAAATGGGGGATTACGGGAAGAGAAAATACAAGGGGGCGTTTTAGCTCATTTAGGCTGCTGCAGCAAAATACCACAGATGGGGTGGCTTATAAACATGTAGAAATTACTTGTCCTGGTTCTGGAGGCTGGAAGTCCAAGCTCAGGGGCCAGCATGGGCAGCCTCTAGTGAGGGCCGTCTTTGGGGCGGCAGATTGGGACTTCTCACCGTGTCCTCACGTGGCAGAAGCTATGAGCTAGCTCTCTGGGGTCTTTGATGAAAGGCCACTAATCCCATTTGTGAAGGCTCCACCTTCATGACCTGGTCACCCCCGCCCCCCACCCCCAGAGGCTCTACCTCCTAATACCATCACTGTGAGGAATTGGGACATCAACATATAAATTTTGGGTAAGGAGGAGATACAAACATTTAGATCATAGCAGTGAGTTAGTAGTGACAGTAATAAAGGCAGTTCTCAAGATTTAAAAGGGTATTTCTCTCTCTCTCTCTCTCTCTCACACACACACACACACACACACACACAACACAGCTTGAAAGGACTCCCATTGGCTAAAATTTGGGACAATTTGAACACACAAAGGATTATAACTCATTAAATAAGGTTTTGTAAACTGACCTGGGTTCATGGTGATACTAAAAGGAGAGAAAAAGGAAGAAAGGGGGGTGGCAGAAAGCTAGTCTTCGTAGAATGTCAGCTAATAAACGTGGATGGAATGGTAGAATTAGATAATTCTTTTGGAATTTCTAATAAACTGGGCAAAGATTATTCCTTTGGGGATTCAGACCATACTCATACTCTTAAAGTGTCACCCTTCAGATGACTCAAGTTATCAAAAAGTGAAAATGTACCTCTAAAGTAGAAAGATGTGGAGGACATTACCTTACCCAAATGAGCCTCTCCAAGAGAGGGACCCCCTGACGTTATCAACTTCCTGGTGTGTGGCAGTGAGAAGGATGCAATATCACTTTCACAGTGCTCTGGATAAGAATGTGAAATCCAAACATAATTGTCCGGAAACCGTCAGACATCTCCAGAATGGGGGACATTTTATAAGACAAGGGGCTGGTAGCTTTATAAAATCAATTTCATGAAAATCAGACAGGCAAACAAAAGGCAGTGGGACTGTTCTGGTGACAGAAAGAGCTATGAAAACAGCATAGAAATGTGCTGTGTGGACCTTGGTTGGGTGCTGGGTTCTCCCCCCACAGCCACCATGTGCAAAGACCATGAAAGATGTCAGCAACAAGGGGAGTTAAATTTAGACTGTGAGTGTGCGTGTGTGTTTAATATTGCTGCATTAACTGATTTTTGTTAGCTGGGACATTATATTGCAAAGCTATGCAAGAGAACAAGCTTGTTCATATGAGATCTATGCTAAAGCTTTTGAGGGGGAAATGCAATGACTCTACAAGGCATTTTCAAGGTAAAATTTCGATGGTCTGTGATCAGATACAACGGGTTGAGATCTTTCATTTACTGGTTATGTATTTGGAGTTTTCTTTTCTTTTGGAGACAGAGTCTCACTACGTCACCCTTGGTAGAGTGCTGTGGTGTCACAGCTCACAGCAACCTCAAACTCTTAGGCTTAAGCGATTCTCTTGCCTCAGCCTTCCAAGTAGCTGGGACTACAGGCACCACCACAACGCTGGGCCATTTTTTTTGTTGTTGTTGTAGTTGTCATTGTTGTTTAGCTGGCCTGGGCCGGGTTCCAATCCACCAGCTCTGGTGTATGTGGCCTGCGCCCTCGCCACTGAGCTCCGGGCACCGAGCCTAGGCTTTTCTTTTTTGTCGACGTTATGACAGTTTAAAATCCCTCTGTGGTAGTTCAGACTTTGTCTTCCATTCTCAATCTGCTTTTGGCTCCTTTTCACCTTGATACCTTTTCAATAGTGATGAGGCAAATGCCTGGGTTCATATTAATCTTCTGGGCCATTCAGAGTCTTCTACTTACATCCCAGCCAGAGGTAGGTGTAGGTTAGCACATACACCTGCGTGATTCTTACAGTTCTATTAGCCTCTCACGACAATTTGGCAAAAGGCCTTTAGTCTTTTCCTTGTTTCCAGCTAGCCTTTGTGTGAAGATGAATCTTGCCAAGTTTCCTGGAGATTAATCATTTAGAAGAGAGAAAAGGAGGAAGATTTCATGTCACAGCTTCCAACTCCTTTTGCTAACGAATTCTTTGATAATAACAGATATTCTGTGTACGAAGATTTTACATTTTTTTAATGGAGATTTGGCTCCCCCGTTTCCCATGAAATGCCTCACCTTCGGGTGGTAGCCAGTCACCTGGGTTGTGTCCGGCCTCCAAACTGCCCTTCACCATAACGTGGGAAGCCTGGCAGGACACGGGCCAGCTGCCTTCTCAGGAAGGAGAGCTGAGGGGGAGGCTGGGGACGCTGGGGCAGAGGGAGCCTGTTCCAGCCACACAGGCAATTGCTGGGTTGGTGATGGGAACAGGGTCTCGGCCTCCTGCTGCTTTGGTTTGAGCTCTTTTCCTGCACACGTTTTTCCTTGGCAATGGCCAGAACCTATGCTCCCAGCATTTTCTTCATTTGCAGTCACTGACTGAGACACTGCTGCGCGTCGAGCCCAGGGCAGACACCGGGGACAGAGCTGCATATTGGCCTCAGTGCTTACTGTTCGGTAAAAGAGCTAGACATAAGATATCACAGATATTATAGAAATGACGTGCTACATTAGATATCAGACATTATCAGACAGTACAGAAAAGCAGGGTTGACAAGTTGTTCTGAGACACCTCTTTGGTCTTCAGGATCTTATTATTATTATTTTTTATATTCTTAGGGGTTTTCTGGACAGGCTCTGCTGTATCTTTGAATAAGCATGTGTTCCCGTTTACTATGGGGAATTTTAGGCAAACACAGCTCCCTGACGGTTCCTTTGGTCATAGGCCTGGAGAAGGGTGAGAACAGTCATCAGACCACACCTGACACAGCTTCCTCCCACACTGTTTCTTTGCCCATCTATAAAATGGAGAGAGCCTCTGTGTTCCTCCTGGGTGGGCTCACTGAAGAGCAGCGAGTACAGGGAATCTTCGTGGGTCTCTTAGGCTTAGACTCCTTGAACAAAAAGATGAGGTTAAAGCTGCTAGAAGACTGGACTCTGTCAGCTCTTGACTCCAGGGGTTGCGTTTTGGAAAATAGGATTTGACCTTTCACAGGTGAAATAATGAATGGTACTTTAGAGGCATCTTCTTTATTATCTACTGTTGTTTGTTGTCAACCCATTTTCATCATAACCAAATTGACGTTTGTCTACTATGTACCTGTATCAGGAGTTACAATATTGAAGTCACGCCCCATCATGGGGGTGATGAGAACCACTGCCCCATGAGAAGTCTTATCTCCACAGTCCCAGCTTCTTCTCCCCTGGGACTGGCTCCCCCATACCCACTCCCCAAATTCTGCAACCAAAGAATTAATGCTCAGCATAGCAAGGGTACTGATTATCACATGTTTTGAAAATCTCCCTTCCCCCAGTTATTGTACTATAGTCCCTGATTTCTTGCCATTCCATTGCACAACTGGTTCTTTAAAATACCCTCTTACTTTGGAAACTGGCAAAGCAACTATCAAGGCCACATTTCAAAACCATGACATCAAATGAAAACTCACAATCTTAATGCTTTTCTGTTAGAAATAGTAAAAGTAAGTGTGTATAGATAGTGCAGTTATTCCTGAATCCTTGAAGGAGAAGCTGCTTCTTTCTGGAGTATGGAGACTATCAGTCAAGAGGAAAGTTTAAATGTTTCCAGGTGCAGTGTGGCCTGGTGCACTGGACATGTATTGTGCACTTGGTAGCAAGTCACTTCGTGGGAGGAGACAGCTGCTCAGTGGGCATCAGACATCACCCCTGTGTGTTGCATTTTAATGGCAGGCTTCTCTGGTCACTGAGTTGTCTTCAATCCCTCTTTGCCAACAGAGCTCTGGTAGTGACTTCCTGGGAGCTGGCCTTAGCTATTCCCATGATGTTCCCTCTTGGATCACCTGCGTAAGCCCATTTGCTGTCTTCCAGACTTTGACCTCATGTTTCAGCAAATGCAGCCTCAAGTCTTTCTGGGATCAACACTTTCTTTTCTTTTATTAAATCATAGCTGTGTACATTAGTGCAATCATGGGGTACAATGGATGGAGCTGGAACACATTCTTCTTAGCAAAGGATCAACACTTTAATGCCAAGACCCCTTGTCCTTCATTCTTGCTCAGTTCAACATGGTTTTTCTTAAAGGTTAGAAAGGCTAAACACATTACATTGTTTTACAGTTGAAGTGAAAATATTTCTATCCAATCTGCATGAGAGTAAGCCTCTGTATAGAATTTCATTTATCTATTACTTACAAATAGAAGCTGCGCATTTCTTTATCAGCAGAGGTATTTGATTGCCTTTCGGATTCACAGAAAAGTAATCACATCTGGTGTGAGAGGCGCAGAATGAAAGTAGGTCTATTTTCTCGTGCTCTTTTGCTGTAATGAACATCAAACTAGTAGCCAGCCAAAAGCATGTTCACCTGAAATGATTCCTTGTACAAACAAGAAACATGACTTTGAGTGCTGTACATCAGTTGCCAAGCTAATAAGATAATCTGCTTTTCATTTCAAAGTCTATAATCTTAAAACAGAAATCTCCTTCTTTCTTCTCTTTGCCACAGTCACTGGATAAAGATTCAGTTATCATAATCCTATTAAAATGTATTCACTTTGGCGGTTCACCTTGATAATAGTATTTATCCTTCTAAGCACCTAGGGAGAAGAGTGATAAAAGACAAATCTATTCAAAATTTAAGGGAAAAAATAGTTGCAGAGATTGAGCAGGTATGGTAAAAGCTTAGAAATGAATAGCAGCTGATATGCATACCAGGGAAGAATGACTGTTAATTCATGACTTAGGCTTCCATTCAGGCTCTGAGGGGGGAAAATAGTCATTTCCTTAGTGAAATGTTTTGTACTGATCACAGGTGTCTGCCTGGGCAAATGTTGGCTAGATTAAATTTCCTGAGCACTGAAATAGCTACTCCTAGTCACTGGTGGCATTACTAATACTCTACCTTTTTGTTTCTTTTATTGTTGGGGATTCATTGAGGGTACATAGAGCCAGGTTACATTGATTGCTTTTGTTAGATAAGGACCCTCTTATATTTGTGTCCTGCCCCCATAAGGTGTTGGCCTGAATGGCTTCACTTGCAACACCATTTAAAAAATTAATAATTAGCTTTGACAGGAGATGTGCAAACAGAGCTGTAATTAATGAATTGATTCTGCTGAGAACATGAGCTGGTAATCAGGCTTATAATTTGAATAGATATTGTTCTTTCTTCTCTTCATTTTTATATAGGGGCAATTAAAATTTCTGAAGACTTATGACATTTTTGCCTTGAATGAGGAGGTCTGGGACGGTCTCTCTCACAAAACAGTAGTAGAAAAGTCTAGTTCTGTATTATTCATATAATCATCCTGTAGAGATCACACATAATGTAAAATCTGCATAAAATATTTTGCCATTTCCATTGGCTTTCCTCTACATTTTTTTTAACTTCAAATAAAAGTGCATTCTCAAGCATCTCTGCATCTTGATAGCCTCTAGCCTCTGGTATAGACTTTTCATTTAGTTTTATACCAGAGGTTACGATATTTTGAGTTACTGGTATATTTCAGGTGTGTCTGTTGTTTATATCATTGACAAAAGATCCAGCTTTTTTCACAAAGATTCCACCTGAAATTTATTTACAATTTAACACCAATACTTAATATTATTAAATGTCTTCACAGTTGCAAAATGTGTACACAACAATCGCATATTTAAGGTAATCTATACACTATCCATTTTACATTTTGAAAACCCAGAGAGTTATTTTTATTGTAGGTAAATTGACTTATACGTTCCCCTTTTAGGCACTGTCATATGATTTGATAGACATTTAGAAAGCTACCTGGAGTGTGTCTTATTCTACTCGTGAAGTGCTCAGAGACTAAATTAAACACGAAATGGGGTTGTAATAGCTTATAACCTGATTTAAGTATGTTTTAGGATCTGGGTTCTCCTTAACTAACGTGTGTTTTAGGATCTGGATTCTCCTTAACCATGTTTTTACAGGAAAATTTAGGACAAAAAGTCCAAACTAAAGCTCACCATTTTGAAACAAAATAATTATGACACACATTTTGTGTTTTCCTCTTCTGGGTGAAGTCTGAAATTCCCACAACGCAAGTGGACTTGCTGGGTGCTTTCCTGGGGCTGGTGTTTAAGTCCCCATGGTCTGCGGTGCTGCACATCTGAGCTGCTGGTTTGCTGAGACAGAGCAGCACTGACTTCTCCCTACATCACAAAGGGCGCTTGAAATTCTGAGCAGCTGTTGAGGCTTAACGCTGGAGTAGATGTTTTCTGTTCTCATTTTTTCTTACCGTTTCCCCTCTGTGCATTCAAATACACATCTGTGTGTAGCTCACTGCTCTGTGCTACCCTCTGGTCCTGGCGTCAGTCATCATCCGTGATCTACCCATTCTCCTAGAGCTCCTCCCTGCCTCGGGGCCTTCTCGCCCACTGTTTCTCTATCCCCTGCAGTCTGGCCGTAATGTCTTCTTCACATTCCTGTAAAGTGGCAGGAGATCTTTGCATCTTCTTTTTGGCACCCATCAGCACCACTTAAGTAACACCCATTATTATACTTCCTTTAAATTTCTCCTGAAATGTAATTTAATTCAGGAACCCTTTTCTGATTTCCTCTCTATAACATGTTTAACCCCCAGTTCTGTGCTCATTGTACCCTGGACTTCCCTTGTTGAAACCAACATCATGCATTATTATAATGTTCTACCGCCCAAGCTCGAAGGGGCCCGATGGGCCTGGGTAGTGTCTGCTTTGTTCACTATTGAATAGTTGGTTGAATTCTTACCAGTAATTAGCTCAATGTTTTTCAAACTTTTTAAATCTCATGGTATACCTGAACCTATAGTTAAACTTCTATGGCATACTTAAATTATGCTGATCAAAAAAAGAGTAAGAAAAAGAATATATTTACTGTGCTTTGAACTTCTCTCAAAGATAATTTAACTAATGATCTTTAAAAATTTTTGCAGCATACCTAAGATCCTCTCACGGCACACCAGGGTTCTGCAGCACACCGGTTGTAATCACTGGTCTAGAACATAGAAGCCGCTCAGGAAAAATGTGTTTTTGATTGATTACAAAATGTATGAATGAAATCAAAACCTGATCACTGAGTCCAAGGAGCTATTCATGCTCCCAATGACATGACCACTACCCAAGAGCTTCCACATCTTGTTGAGGTGGAACCTGAAATGAAGAAAGATGTAATAAATTGTTAAAGTTACACATAGCTAAGTTATGGAGATGAGATTTAAACCCATGTTCATCTGACTCTGGGTGGTGGTAGTTTAGACTCTGAAGCCTTTTCTCATCCTAACATATGACTTTTTCTCATAGATTATTTATTACAGTTGCCACTTCTGCCAGCTCCTGACACCTACCGTGGCTGAGCTACCTCTCCTGGAACTGGAGGCTGAAGGGGAAGGGAGCTGATTAATTCATTAAGACATCTCTGTTGAGCGCCAGCCACATTCTGGATTCTGTCATGGGGGTTGAGGACGCAGTGGGATAAGTGACAGGCAAACTCCCTTTCCCAATGGAGCTCACATTCTCATGGGAACACAGTGAACAGTGTACATAGTTACTTATGGGTGGCATGAGGGGCTCGAGAGTGGTCCTGTGATGGCGGTGGATAATTTAGATTGGTTAGTCTGGGCATTTAAACAAAGATGTGAATGAGGAGGAGCCAGTCGTGGAAAAATTCAAGGCAACAGACTGGGGGTGGAGTGGGGGAGAGCACAAGTTCGGTGGCTTGAGGAAAATCCAAGAGACTGTAGCTTGGTGAACAAGCTGGGGAGTGGTGAGCGTGAGGTGACAGTCACACAGCGCCTTCTTGGACATGATGACTTTAGATACCAATGCGAGCGTGACGGAATGCAGCAGGAGGTCTCCATCCAAGGACTTATGTAATCCAATTTGTGTTTTTAATAGTTCATATGATTCCAGGGACAAGGAATCATACAGTTGCCACTTCCGCCAGTTCCTGACACCTACTGTGGCTGAGCTGCCTCTCCTGGAACTGGAGGCTGAAAGGGAAGGGACTCCTCCTGGTGGAGGAGTCACCAGTCAGGGACTATTGTGAGAGCTGTGGGAATGGTCAGATCTGGACATATTTCAAAAGGAGAGAAGATGTAATTTGCTAATTCCACTGAATGTGGGTATGGAGAGAGAGGGGAGAAGGGGGTTTGGGAGGTGAGAGGAAGGAAGTAAGACAGACTAATTTTGGAAGAATGACAGAGCCATTAACTGAGGTGGGGAAGACTGAGGATGGAGCAGGTTTCAAGAGGAAAGCTGGGAGCTGTGCCTTGGCCATGGCTGCCTTGAGATGTCTGCTAGAGGGGTGGGAATCTGCAGCCTCAAGGCCACATGTGGCCCTCTGGGTTCCCAAGTGCGGACCCTTAACTGAATCTAAACTTCAAAAAACAAATCCCCTATTAAAAGGATTTGTTCTATAAAAATTGGATTCAGTCAAAAGACTGCACTCAAGAATCCAGAAGGCCATATGTGGCCTCACGGTGTAAAGTGGGAACCAAACAAGGAGTGAGGGCCATTGGAGAAGGGAGAAGGCAGAAAAGGGCTTAGCCTCAGAGCCCTACTGCACTTAGAAGTCAAGGGCACTGGCTCACCGCCTGTGGCTCAACAGGCTAAGGCGCCAGCCACGTACACCTGAGCTGGCAGGTTCAAATCCAGCCTGGGCCCGCCAAACAACAATGATGGCTACAACCAAAAATAGCCGGGCATTGTGGCGGGCGCCTGTGGTCCCTGCTACTTGGAAGGAGGAGGCAAGAGACTCGCTTGAGCCCAGGAATTGGAGGCTGCTGTGAGCTGTGATGCCACAGCACTCTATCCAGGTGACAGCATGAGGCTCTGTCTCAAAACAAAAACAAAAACAAAAAAGAAGTCAAGGGCACAAGCACAACCAGCAAAGGAGACAGAAGGAGTGGCCAGTGAGGAGGAATGTGTGCGCGCACACACACACACACTCACACGGACTGAGAGAGACAGATGTTCTTTCTTTCTCAAGTAAAACTCTAACTCTTCTATGTAAGCTATCTATTATGGCCTGAATGTTTGTGTCCCCCAAAATTCATATGCTGAAATTCTACCTCTAAGGTATGGGGGGTAGGGCCTTTTGGGACATGATTAAGTCATGAAGCCCAAGTGAATGGGATCGGTGCTCTTACCAAAAGGACCCTGAGAGCTGCCAGCCCTTTGTGCCATCTGTGGACACAGCTGCAGCTTGTCAGCCCATAGGGGAGTGGAGCAGGTGAGGTGACACATCTATGAGCCAAGAAGTTGACTTTACCAGACACCGATTATGCTGGAACCCTGATCTTGGACTTCCCAGCCTCTAGAACTGTAAGCAATAAATTTATGTTACTTGTAAGCTACCAGCTCACAGTATTTTCTAAAGGAAGCCCAAGCAGACTAAGGGACTATCTGGTGGCTTAATGTGCTTAAAGCTTTTACATTTATTGTTTGGCCATCTACTAGCTAGAGAAACATCGGTCTGACTTGTTGAAGCATGGTGTGACTGGTCTGATAGTGATTTAATAATAACTTATTCAGCTTTTTCCATGTGCCAAACATTGTTCTCAGTGCTTTCCATTTATTAACTCACTTAACCCTCACAATGAGCTAAGTACTGTCATTGCTCCATTTTATGGATGAGGAGACTGAGGTACAGGGAGGGTAAGCAAATTACCATAGCTCAGGGGACGACCTGGGCACCCAGAGCCTGAGCTTTCCAGCCACCAAGATTACCTTCATTCGTTCACTTCTTCCCTGGATGCTCTGGAATTCTTGAGTGCTGGTGGCAGACAGACAGGTGTAACAATCAGCTTGTCACCCTAAGGACACATCACTGTACCCGGCCTCTATTTATGGGGCTTCCCCAGCATAGTCATGTGAATTGAGACTGTGCATGTTACATCTGTGATTTTCCAAAAGAAAATTTCTAGAAAATAAACAATGGGCATGAAAAGAACTTTAATATCTGGTTGGCAGAGAAGACATTAATCTCTAGTTCGAGTTAGTGAAAAAAGAATTTGCATAATGTAAGTGGCCTGCCAGGAGCGATGAGAAGCTGCCATTGTGATTGCTGTTTTATTTAGAGATTATAAATATTGACAAATTGAGATTAAATTTCCCAGCTCCCTTTTTCTGTCAGCAGGAGGGACACTGAAGAGCTGGTTAAAATTAAGTACTTGATTTGCATGTATTTTTTTAATCACTTATTCCTCATAAACCTGAATATTGTCTCATCATAGAATAAATAAAATATTTGAAAAATGACATCAACACCAGAGGAGATACAAGCTTAAATTAATGATGATTTCTCCTTATTCCAAAGTAAAAGCAATATTTTGGCCTCTAAGTTGTTTAACTCCTTGGGTCCTCTTCCCTAAGGTAAACAGGTAAAGAAGAAAGAAAAGGAAAATAAATATTTTTTGGTTTGTTTGTAAAAGTACCTTATACCCTTGGTTATTTATGTTGTCTTTCTTAAAAAAAGATTCTCAATGGTTTCCATAGCTGTATTAGCTGTGGAATTCTGTGGCAATGATTTATTGGTGAATTTTGTCCTCCAAGACTGGGCTCAGGAGTAAATCCTCACCTGGGTAGTTTCATGTGGCTACCATTTGGTCACAAAAGCAACTATTTGAAGTCACTAAACATCAAAAGATTGTGCTATAAACTCCTTGTGCTTTATTATTTTCTTTTTGTCTTCAGATGTCTAAGAAACTGTCATCATGGAAAATGGCCCTCTTGATCCCATGGCAGAAGAGAGAGTGGGGTTTGTTTGGAAAATTGGGTGGGTACAACCCGTATTAAATGCTTCCTGGGTTCTAGGACTGTGCTAGACACTTTAAGCAAATCATATAATTATAATTTTATCCTCCCAACAACCCTTCAAGGTAGGTATAATTTATATTCATTTACCAATAATAAACACTAATCTCAAAGGAGTTAAGTAATTTCCTCCACCAGAAAGCTTTAGACCTGACATCTCCAGGCTCACGGCCGTCTCGAGCTGAGTGGAACCCAGGTGGAATGAATCTTTCACCAGCACGTACTGAGTTGGTTGGTGGAAAGTTGTTTTCCATGCCTGCTGTTTTTGTTACCGTCTTTCCATTTTGTTGGGGTGAAGAGATTAGCTCCCCTAAAAGGCCTTTCTCTAACCATGGTAATTTGAATAGGTAAACCCACCCTTGTGGTTAGGTTCATTTGAGGAGCTCAGGGAATTTATAAGGAAATGATCCCAGAGTTCATGAGAGTTGCTCTTTGCTTACTAAGGAGGCATAACTTAATAATATTCAGATTCTCTCATCTTGGGAGACAACTGTACCTTAACTTTCAAATAGTCACATTAAAAAAAATCAAATAACATTTCTCAAAAGCTAAGAAAGCACTATTTTTAATTGTATATGTCAAGAAACATGACAGTTGTCATCGTTGTGTTTTGCTTTGCCAATTAAATGCTTCACTCGCCCAGTAAGAAATAATCACATTCTCTGTTAGTTTACTGGTTTCTAGAGACAGTCTGGGGAATCTGTTTGGTGCAGCAGGTGTGTGCGTGGAATTTATGGTGTACGTGTCTTCATGTGTGAATGGCTAAGTGTGTGTCATGATTTCTAAACATGGGATTGGGACAGATGGAGTGCAAAAGAATTTTGTCTGATTTGTGAATATATTTACAAATGAGCATTGTATAAAGATCACTATATTCATTTTAGTATCTGAAATAGGAATAAACAAACAACTTACCTTCTCTGACTAGAATGAAATCAGGGACTGGTCCAACTGGGTCTCTAACACGTGTAAACATCAAGACACGGCTTGTGCAGGAGCACCTGTCCTGACCTTTGTGACCTTTGAGGGGGTTTCATTAACACTCTATGGAATAGTCACACACACAGGTGCTGATAGAAAGGTGGTATTCTGGCAACCAGACGTGTTTCTTCTTTCTGCCTTTGACTTCATGCTGTAACAGTATCAGACTATTTATAGCTCTCTGAACAGTAGAGTGGAGAAGTGGAAAATGTGGGCTTTTGAAGACCTTGTTCCTGATTTGACCTGCACTCCACTGCTGATTAGCTGTAGGATTTTGAGCAGATGAATCTCTCTGAAGTTCACATTTCTCATTAGTAAAAGAGGAATAAGTCTGTTGTAAAAGTTAAATGAAACAGTGTACCCAATGGACTTAGCACAGCCCCTGGCACACAGAACCACTAATGAAGGTTGGCCATTCTGATCATCATCATGGCATTATAATGCTCTGCACTTATGTGACTTTGTATCTGTTTTCTTTGCATCTATTCCCACTTGACCATCATCATCTTCTTTTCCTTCTTATTTTTTGAGACAGGGTCCTGCTCTGTCACCCAGGCTGGACCATAGTAATTTACTTCAACCTCAAACTCCTGGGTTCAGGCAATCCTCCTGCCTCAGCCTCCTGAGGAGCTGGGACTAGAGGTTCACGCCTGTAGTTTATTAGCCAAGTGTGTAGGTTCACATACACGTGGCTAATTTTTTGAAAATTATTTTTTGTAGAAATGGGGAACTCACTATGTTACCCAGGCTGGTCTCATACTCCTGGTCTCAAGGGATCCTCCTGCCTGGGCCTCCTAAAGTGCTGGGATTACTGGGCCTGGCCTCTACTTGATCTTCTTTCTAGCAAACTCCTTTTCATTGGAAGAACATTACTTCCTCCAGGAAGCCTTTCCTCCTATCCAGGCCAGACACACTTAGCTGTTCCTCACTAAGTGCTTCTATGTCACCTTTTCATTCTTCTGTGGCTTGCATGACCTGACATGTGGCCGTCTATAGACCAGTCTCCTCACGCAGACTGTAACTGTTATGAGTTGTCCTCTCTCATTCCCCACATATGCCCAGCACCTAGGTCAGTACCTGGCACACAGAGGACGCTCATGGATGGCTCCTCAGTTGGATCCTAAAGGACAGAGGCCGTGCTGCACCTGCCATAACAGGGCCCAAGGATTGTGCTTCTGAAAACTGGGGATGTTTGACAAGAAACGTGGTCTTCTCTCCACCTGCTATGTTAAGTTGATACCTGGTGTGTTGTTCTATTACAAAACAAAACAAAATGCAATCTGAAATTGTAGTTAGGAGAATTTTAGGGTGCCCTTGTAGACAATAGAGCCTAGAAGAAAATGACCTGAATAAGAAAATGACTAGATCCTTTATGATAACAGAAAATGTTTATAGCAAACTATTGATGTGGGTTTGCAAGTCACAGTTCCGAATGTTTGCCCTGGGCCTCACTGCTCTGGTTGGTGGCCTCCCCCCTGTGGATCGTCCCACTTTTTAAGTAACTGTCACACAGTTTTGAATTGTACTTATGATTCTAATAGTCTCAGAAATCTCTAGAACAAAGCCTGTATGAATACAGACGAGGTCCTCTAATCTCCGACTGGCAAATAGATGGAATACATTTCTGATAGGGATGGAATTCAAGGATTAAAATGATGCTTTTACTTTGAAATGACAGAAAACTATCCAAAGAAAATCTCCGTTGCCTTCATCCTTTTGTATTGAACATACTGATATTTATTTGAGCTAACTTTCTGCTCTTTGATTATACGATCTGAAATGGAAAACAATGAAAAAAATAACTTTATGTATTAAATTGACCACTAGCTCTCAATCGGTTCTGGAGCTATATTCTTAGGACTACACATGTTACGAGACTCTCCAAAGTTAGGGCTTTTGTTTTGATGCTCATCTGAAAATTCAGCTAAGCATCTTCTGAGCCTTCCTGTATCCAAACACTGGGCTTACATGGGTGTGGAATGATCCCAACTTCCCAGTCTGCAGAGGAAGGCCAACAGCTGGGCCAGTGGCCTCAGCCTACACAGAGGAATGAGGCCTGCTTAGCCCCAGGAACCTACTCTTTAGCAGTCAGCACCACACGAACGTTCCCAGAGGTGGATCCATGTCTGGAAAAGCACACAGATTTGTCACATTAAAGTACTGCTATTAATTGGATTTTATTGGTTTTGTAGTTTTATTTGCATTTAACTTGAAAATTTGTTTTAGTCTGATAGTTGCTTAAAAGAACAATAAGCATAAGGGATTTAGTTTTATGTTGATACATGTTTTAATAACATTATAATTCTTTAATGTAATGCAACATTGTGTCTTGGTTTTTTTCCCTCCTCTTAATTCTTTGAAAGCAAACCATACAATCAGTTTGTGTTGAGAAAGGCTGTAACGAGTGCCACTTAGGATGCTGGATTTGGGGGAAGAGTTTCTCACTGACCTAAGAGCCTCTTATACGACACATTGCATGCCATAGGCACTCAATGAATGCTTAATGATCTGAGCAGAGCCCTCATTGTGCCATGAGTTTGCAGTGAGCTTCTTACTAACTTACCTGACCAAGGTGGTGTTTGGTTTTAAGGATCTCTTTTTCTCTTTCCATCTCTAAAATTTGAGTCTACAAAACCCCCCAATCCACAGCTTTCTGGCATTTGTTTACTTTTCTGCCTCACTGTGTCACCTAGCTTGACCCATAAAATTGGATTTTTTCAACTTCTTAGACGTCAGCAACAATACTATGTTCTAGTTCATTCAGTCAATCAGTTTTCTTGAAACATGAACTCACCTTTCTTGTTGGATGTTGTGAAAGTCTTTTTTTTTTTTTCCTTGAAAGAAAAGAAATAAAAGGAAAGCACTTAACCCAGACCTCTGGACACACAGAGCTAATATATCCCCGTGGAAAGGACTTTTAATATCTTTGACAAAGGCTGCTGGATAGAAGGCTGGAGAATAGAAGCTAATGTTCCCCTCCCTGTCTCTGCTTCATGTCTCTGATCCTGAGGCCTTTAGTTCTTTTAATTGGCATGAAATCTCCCCCCTGGGGTGACAGACCTGGGGGCTGACCTGCAGCCTTGCTGCCCTTTCATTGTAGTTCTGGGAGTGACAGCGACACATTAAGCAACCCAAGCTGTAGGACCCCAGGACAGTCCTGTGCTTAATGAATGGGTGAGCTCATTTGAGCAAGCTTAATGCAATGCAGATTATTAGTTTCCCTAGTTTCTCTGGGGAGGACGTGCGTACCTGGAGAAAAAGCAAATTGAAGAGAAAGCACTTTTTCAACGGAGTAGAGATTGCCAGTCTCTGAAATGGTCAACTAGCCCCAGCTTGAGGCCTAAATCAGCCTCAGACATTCCCAGAGAAATGGCCCATTTAAGAAAATTCTTCTCTAATGTGTGATTAATTCAGGCTACTGTGTGCCTGGTGGCAGATTGGAAAGGGGGAATGTAATCCTATAATAACTTGTTGGTTGATGGGCTGTAGGTGAACTCAGGTTTGATTTGAAGCAGAAAAATAAAACATGCCATAAAGAAAAATGTTTATGATTGTCATTTTGCTTAAAGAGCCCTGGGGCTCCCATTTGTATTATAAAATATAGTCTTAGAACAAAAATATTAAGCTGTGCTTCTGTAAATTAAAATCTGGTTTCTCCTTAGGCTCATGATTTGAAGTCAAGTTTTTGACTGAAGTGAGATAATTAAAAGGAAAACAGGAGCAGGAGGATGACAGATGTGACCCACAGCCTTGGCAAACAGAAGCTCTGGCCATTTTTCTTCTGCTGGCATTGACTGTAGATTCATCATCAGGACAGCAAACGTATTCACGGGGAGGGGAAGAAAGAGAAGTTACCTATAAGCCTGTGACAGCGTCTGTCACAGAGAAGCAAATGAATATTCTTATAGGGACATTCCATTTAAAGTTTATTGTCCTTGAGTTGGCTTATGTTCATTTAATAAGCAACACTCAAAGATGGCTCTGCTCTTAGAGCACTTCCAATGGGAAATGATATTCTCGGCGCCTTGGGCACCAGGGGCTGAGATAGTAATTACATCATCGGCTCCTGTGAGAAGGAGGGGAGGCACTTAGTGATGGAAGACTCACAACTCTAATTAACTACTGCTTACTCAATGATCTCTAACGATATAAATTGTACTGATGCTACGGAGCCTGAAGTCGTGAAGAAGATGAATGATACCGTAATAAGGGGAAAGACTCCAAAACATTTCTTTTTATACATTGAAAAAATGAAGAGGCAGTGATAGTTTGAGAACAGATGCAAATATTTGACAGCATCAGCTTGCAGGAGACAATAGAAAGTCAAATAACAGCACTAGTTGATTATTCCTTTCAGCTCTGTACTTGCCTACCATGGATTAATTTCGTTACATTTTTTTTTCTCCTCCCCATCCTGAAGAAAAAGAAAAAATTAGCCAGAGGCTTGTGTAAAATTGACACATGATAATTTGCTAAACTCATTCTTCGGAGCTGAAGCATGATGGCAGGAGGGCCCGCTCTCTGTCTACCTTGGGTATCAGGACCATCTTCCAACAGAAAAAGTGCACCGCATTTTCTGGGGCTCTTCGGTGTGTGAATAAATCTTTTGTATTTCACACTTATCAGTAATGTAGGTTTAATTTCATGCAAGACTTCTTGTTTCTAAAGGGTTTTGAATAGTTTCATTGGGCTAAATTCTGAGCGCCTTTGCATCCATCCAAAAGCGAAACTGGTGTGGGGGAGCCTCTGCTCTGGGCCTCTCGGTGTGCGTGAGGGCAGAGCCTTGAGTCTTTAATGCTGTTCCTGGTTTCCAAACTGCCAGAAACAGTATCCACTTTCTGCACCTTTGCCCTTTCCCCTCTTCTTCCTCCTCCTCCCAACGTGCTCCAGGGTCAGATAAAACTGAACTCAGATAAAAATCAAGCAAGACTACGCAATCAGATCTTTCAGCCTCCTGCACCCTAGAGGAAGGACTAGTGTGTAATTCATCCTTTAAAAGTGGCAAACCCAATCTGGAATAGTCAGCTCCATACAGTGCGTCAAGATTTTCTATGTGCCTAGCTCTTCCCTAGAAAGCACATTGCAGGACTTGTCTCTGTCTGGAAAGTTCTTTCCAACCTCCTTCCCTGGTGGTCACAACAGGAAAGTGGCTTGTTGATGAGCAACCCTCAGATCCCTGGGGGTTTCGTACAATACTAGTTTACTTCTTGCCCACTCTTCATTTGGGGTTTGTGACAGGCAGGTCTGTGTGCCCCGTGTCCAGGGCTGCAGGCTTCCTGTCTTGTGTGGCTGTGGCTCCGTCATTTTCTAGGTCCCAAGCTCCCCCGTTAGCACATGGCTGGTGGAAAAAATGAGAGCAGGGAGGGTTGCAGGGGCAAGTCGACAGGCAAGTCCTGGAAGTAGTGTACACAATTTCTGCCAAATTTCCGTGGGTTGGACTTGGTTTGGGGAACTCAACTAACTTCAGGTGAGACTGGGAGCCCAGCTGCACACCCAGGAAGGACACAAGTTACAGTAAACACATAACATTCTCTCTACCATAGATAATAAAGGTTGGCATAAGGTAAATTGGGAGCAACTAGAAGCCGTAGTGAAAACATTCCCATTGCCTCTTTTTTAATTTTTTTTTTCTGAGACAGTCTCACTATGTCACCCTCAGTAGAGTGCCATGGTGTCACAGCTCACAGCAACCTCAAACTCTTAGGCTTAAGCGATTCTCTTGCCTCAGCCTCCCAAGTAGCTGGGACTACAGGCACTCACCATAACACCCAGCTATTTTTTTTGTTGTAGTTATCATTATTGTTTGGCAGGCCCAGGCTGGGTTCGAAGCCGCCAGGTGCAGCGTGTGTGGCCGGCGCTTTTGCAGCTGAGCTGCAGGCGCTGAGCCCCCATTGCCTCTTGTCTGATACACATAGCAAGTGTTTTGTCCTGTGGTTTGGTTCTTCCAGAATCAGTTTTTATGTAGTTCACATTTGTCTCATATAATTACCTTGAATTTAGGGGCTTTACAAGAAACAATCTTTCACAATTCATGTCGGTGTCTGGTATAGGGAAATACAGAAGGCTTTTTTCACTTTCTCCAACACCGTCTCCTTTTTAAAGATTTGTGAGAGCAATGGAAGAAATGAAAGCTTCTCAGGAGAGGCTGTATTTTCAGCTCATGATGATTACGGATCTCACAAGTCCGTTTTTTTTCCTCTCTTTGCTGCTGCCATTTTGATGTTCAGAGTCAACCTTCCATCTCAGCCCACCTGTGGCATCTGTGAATGTACTTCTCTATGAAAGGGCTATACTTCATGTTCTATCTTAGCACCCTGCTCTTATACATACCCGTCACCCAGGTTTTCTCATCTGTTCATTTCTATCTTGAACATCTTGAATGTTTTGAATGTATAAACACTTCTGCAAGCCTTCATGGATCTTTTATGGGATTGAAAGTGGATAAAAATACATAAAAGCAAAGCACAGAAACATACCATTTGGAAATAATCTGAGTCTTAAAAGCCTCTTCTTGACCTCTCTCTTTAAGTTGAGATATCCCTGGAGAGGATCCCAGTTTGCAACAAGCTGCTGAGAAGAATGAGCAGAAATAGAAATTCCAGGTTGACAAGGCATGGTGGAAAAAAGAGTCAAAATTAGAGTACCCCCCAAACATTTCTGTTAACATTAAGGAATTGTTTCTTACTGATTAATTATAGTTTTGTTCTATTTCTCAGCTGTAAAACATGTTCAAATAGTAGCATCTATATGCTGACTTGGCTACTTTGCCTTCAGCTAATTCCTTAATCCTTAACACATTCCCCAACTAAAGTTCTCGTGAGTGTCACTAAGGCCCCCTTAGTCACTGCAGTTGTGATATTTTCCCTCCAAATGCACACATCTTTGAAGTTCTCTTCTTCTTTGCTCTATCCAGGTTTTCTGCCACTATCTTTGTTGCTAAAGGTGTTTTAAGAGGAAGCTGGCTGTGACCGTATGGGGACATTTCATGTGTCAGGGCGGAGTCGTGCTTCCTAATGCACACCCTCTCAGCTCTCTCCCAATTACAGGCTCTGGATTCTGGGATTCTCGGCTTAATCCATTTTGGCCTTACTCTCTGTATAGCCCACACATTTATTCATCTAGTAAACTAAATTCTGTGTCCTTTTTGAAAAGTATGTACTAGAAACTCCGGGGTATTGCAGAGTGTTTAAAACCTTGTAAAATCTGAATTAGTGAAGTGTCATTGGAGCCCGGTGACACCATGAAAAGGGGCTCTGGACTTGGGTTCTGGTCTGCTATGTGACAGGTATTCTGGTAGGCCTCGAAAGAAAGAGACAGTTCTTGCCATTAAAGGACTAACATTCTATCAGAGAAAACATTGAACATGAACAGAAATAGCAGCTAACTGGAAAAAGAAAGAGTTTTTACAGTGTCCATATATTGCCCTGCAACAGAGTTAGAAGCCATTGTTCAGGAATTTCCATGTACGTTATTTTACTTAATTTTCACAATTACCCCATGATGCACCATTCTGCCCCCGTTCTGCCTCACGATGACCCAAATTTAGGTACAGAGCAGTCTAAAATAATATTAATAATTTTATTTAAAAAGGTAAACAGTGATTTTATTCATTTACTCAAAATGCATTGAAAAGCATCAGTAACATACGTTCATTTTCTTAAAGCACAATATCAAACTTTATATAGTTTTATGATAGCAAAGATCATGAAATGGAATTTTAAGGTACCAACATCAAATGATGTAAGTGCGGGCTTGAAAGAAGACAATAGGGAAGTAATAAAGCTTGTTAGAGAGGAGAGAGGAGTTGCTTTCAGTTTTCTGCAGAAAAGTAGGCGGTATCCTGAGGGCAAAGGAGAGAAGAGCCAGCTGGCAGAGGCCTCTAAAGATCTTTCCCTTGGTTCAGAAGGAGCCAGGAATCTAGTGAAGGCATTCTAACCTCTTCCATATAATGTTAGCTGTGACCATGACCTCAAACAACACTTATGAATGCTTGCTACTTTGCAGATATTGTTCTAAACATCTTACACGTTTTAACTCATATAATGTCCCCAAACCTAAAGAGGTCAAAGTTATTATCATCTCTCCAATTTCATAGCTGGGGAAACAAGTGTCAGAGATGTGAAGTGTGAAGTGACTTGGTCAAGATAGCTAGTGCGTGGGCAGATCTAGGATTTAAATCCACCCACTTGCTTCCCAAGCTTGGATTTTCAATAACTAACTATGAAGCCTTTGCTCCAACGCTGGCCTCTGTGTTGGTCTGTGATTACAAACCATACACACTGACCACTATCTCGACTGTCTTGAACATAGGTAATCCTGGCATCTTAGTGGCAGTAACGTCTCTGGCATCTTTTCCTCCTATTGTAAGCTTCTTGAAAACAGAGTCTGTGCCTTAATCTATAGCACCAGGGGGAGTATTTTAACTCTTGATAATTATCATAATCAGGAAAAAGTGCCCAGACAGCAGCCTTTCTTCTTACTAACTTCTTACATATGTTATTAGAAGAAAGACAATTTAAACTTTTTTTTTGAGACAGAGTCTCACTTAGTCACCCTCGGTAGAGTGCTCGGGCGTCTTAGCTCACCGCAACCTCAAACTCTTGGATTCAAGCAATGTTCTTGTCTCAGCCTCCCTAGTAGCTGGGACTATAGGCACCTGCCATGAAGTCTGGCTATTTTTTAGAGATGGGGTCTCACTCTGGCTCAGGCTGGTCTTGGACTGGTGAGCTCAGGCAATCCACCTGCCTCGGCCACCCAAGTGCTGGGATTACAGGTGCAAGCCACTGCACCCAGCCCCAGAATTTAAACTTGAGGAGGAGAGATGATTTGTAGAAAGTTCCTAGGAAATCAGAGACTAGGTGACTGCATTTATCTATGCCTTCCACAAAAATCAGATCACAACTCTGAAAACTGAGCCTGGAGATCTCAGTTTCAGATATATACAAGGACTTTCCATGGGAGCCCAGTCCTGTTTAGACCTGGGCATGCTCTTGCTTATTGTTGTGGCAGAAGATGGGCCATCCTACTAGAATGTTCTCTGGTTCCAAAAGTCCAACATTTCAAAACCAAGGACATAGAATAATCAGTGTGGAATAGGAGGCTTCTCCAAGTGGACATGATTCCTTGTAGATGGCAGAGGCTACTTTATCTGGGTGCTGGGGATGCTTTCTGTGGTGTATGTTTTGCCCTCTCTAGTCCTCTGAAATCAATCACTTCTCCATAGTCCTCGAACATTGTGCAAACTGGCAAAGCTTAAAACCAGACGTACAGAATAGGTCTGGTCTTAAATAGTCCCCAGATCATGAAGGCTATATCATGTCCATGTCTTTTCTACAATGTCCATGTCTTTTCTACACAGAATTTGAAGGAATTCACTACAGAAGGTATATCTCATTGTTAGAATGGCAGGTTGCCTCAAGGTAGTTGCTGAAATAATTAAACAAGTAGAGTGTTAGTTAGAAAAAGAAAATATTTAGTAACAACCTGTACAGCAAGCTGGGCCTTGTCCTATTGACTGTAGGCACAGTGGAAAGTGCAGCCTCTTGGTTTTAAACACCACTTTGAGAAGTACTGGCTGTTTCTTGGAAGTCTCCTAGGATCTTAATGAACTCTGTTCTCAAAACAGCCCACTTGCAAGATTTTGAAAACAACCCACTTGCAGGGTTTTAATAACAAATCATCTGCAGGGTCTTAATTACTCGTTACCATAATAGCCCAGGTCAGACTGATCCAGAACAGTCTAATACAGCCTTACTGCATCTGTCATCTTCCCTGCTCCTAGCTATCTACTTAACACCATGAAATAGTAAAATTATAGGTGGAGAGAGATTAGGAAAACTAAAACTAACAGAAAAGAGATTAGAGATATGTCAAAAGAAAGGGTCTTTAGAATGTCATCAACATCGCTTTGTTCCATAGATTCTATAGAGCATGATTTTAAGAAATAAGGAATATGATCCCCTTAAAAATCAAAATTGTATGCAAGACCTCAGTATTGAGACTTTTTTTCTTTCCCCATGTAGCTCCAGTCTCTACAGCAGTGTTTTTCAACCTTTTTCTTTTTTGCTTTTTAAAAATCATTTGGGATTCATTGAGGGTACAAATAATTAGGTTACATTGATTGCATTTGTTAGGTAAAGTCCTACTTATAATTGTGTCCCACCCTCAAGACCTTTTTTTATCTCATGGCACACTTGAACCTATACTTAAACTTCTGTGGCATATTTAAATTATGTTGATCAAAGAAAAGAGTAAAAAAGAATGTACTTACTGTGCTTCGAATGTCTTTCAAAAATACCTTAATAAATGATCTTCAAAAATTCTCACGGCACACTTAAGATCCTCTCTTGCCACACCAGTGCTACAGGACGCCAGTGGAAAATCATTGCTTTAGAGCAGGGGTCCTCAAACGTTTTAAACAGGGGACCAGTTCGCTGTCCCTCAGACCGTTGGAAGGCCGGACTATAGTTTAAAAAAAAACTATGAAAAAGTTCCTATGTACACTGCACATATCTTATTTTGAAGGGGCCAGATAAATGTCCTGGGCGGGCTACATGTGGCCCACGGGCCGCAGTTTGAGGATGCCTGCTTTAGAGAGTGGGGAAGAGATGGATGGGGTTCTGGGATTCCCCCCCACCCCCCGCCCATTAACCAGAAAAGTATTGCCATCGCCTGTTTTCTGTATGGAAGTTCTTATATGAAGAATGAGTTCTGTGGCTGAAAAATGTTTAAAAACCACTGCTGCCATATAGTGGCATCCATGACGTTTTAGAATTGTTTATCCTGTTAGTAAAAAAATATTTCTCTGCATACCTTTATATAAGTATATTTACTTGCTATATACATGTAGTACTTTATTAATATATGCATTATTACATGATCAAAATATTTGAATTAAATAAATAAGCTAATTAAAAATATAGATTACCCAGACCCCAGTGGATCCTTCTGCCTACCCCACGACGGTGCTTGCCCTCCAGTTTGGAGGCCATTCCTAGCGTTATATTTATTGTGGCTGCCTACTATAATAGGAATGGTCTTTTAACCTGTGTGTGTCCCTATACAGTTCCACCTGGTGCAGGGATCTGCTTCATGGCTCAGGGACTCAGAGTTCTTTTGTATGGCGCCGTTATTTTCCACAAGCTCATCCTCCTCCACATTTACGTGGAGGGTGGGGAAAAAACTGGTATGGTGAATCTGGGGATAGAATTTTATGTACCAGACCTGGAAATAGCATATATCACTGTCTTCTCTCTTTCATTAGCTAGAACTCAGCCACATGGCCATATCAAGCTGCAAGCTCAGAAGTTGAGAAAAATAGGGCTTGGCGAATATATAGCATTGTTTCTGCCACAGCAAGGAAAGCTATGTTGAGGGAGTGATTCTCTTCTGCCCAGAATCCCTGGACCTGAAGTTTCACCTTTAGTTTGTTAAATGAGGCATTTAAAGAGGCAAGTACGTGACTGTTTTCAGTTAGGCGTCATGTTCCGGTAGAGTGACTTAAGTCTACATTGTTCCATTTTTCTCTTGTCATAAGGAGGTGGGAGGTGGGCAGTCTGGAGCTGTCAGCGCTGCTTCAGGCATCAAGCATCCAAGCTCCTGGTAGCTCCCTTTTCATTGTTCTTATCTCTGGCTTTTACCTTCATTGTCCTCAGATGGCTGTTCTTTATCCAGATTATCTCGTTTTCTTTCAAACAAGAGGAAGCATGAAGAGTAAAAGCCTAAATGCAAATGTCAGTTGGATCTGTCCAGCATAACAAGTGGCTCTTAAGCTCCTTCTGGTAGACCTTCAATCTTCTTAGCCGTAGCTGTGTCCTAAGACTAATATCCCAAGCCATTGCTGCAAGGGAGTCTGATTGTTTTAAGTGAGTCTGATTATCTTAAGCTGAGCATATTGCCAGTCTGGAAAAAAATAGGGATTCTATTACTTAGAACAAAGGGGAAAATGACTCTCTGCAACTATTTGATAATTCAAAAATCTCAGGCTCTGCATAATTCCAGCCTGGTCAAAGGAGGTTGGAATGTATGCTTTTAAAGTTTTTCTGTCTGGCACAAGTTGATTGTTGGGATCTCTTATAACTGGTATGATAAATTCTTTTTTTTTCTTTTTTGAGGTCGAAATTCTTTAAATGTGTATTTCCTCTCAGTTAACTATTGTAGAAGCTTTTTGAAACACATTTTCTAAGTAAACATTGGTGCTAGCATTTAAAGCTGAGTCTTGTATTGGTTACCAAATGCTCTTAGAGCAACTGATGTTTGACAGTGCAGAAGGGACACATTGGCTCTCCATAGGCAAGATTCTCTAATATTAAACCTGGCAACGTTCTGGTTTTTCAGGAAGAATGTACTTGGCATGAGCTTATTCTCCACATATATGTAGTCTTGTTATGCATTTGGATTATATCTTTCTTCAGGCTGCTGTAACTAAATACCACAGACTGGGAGGCTTACAGAAAACTGAAGTTTATTTCTCCTAGTTTTGGAGGCTAGAAGTCTGAGATCATGGTGTCAACATGGTTGGGTTCTGGTGAGGGCTCTTTTCTGGGTTGCAGATTGCTGACTTTTTGACTTCATATTGTATCCTCGTATAGTGGGTGGAGGGATCGAGAATGCTTCGGATTCCTTTTACAAGGGCACTAATCCCTTTCATGGGGGCTCAAGCCTTATGACCTAATTACTTTCCAAAGTCCCCACCTCATACTACCATCACATTGGAGGCTAGTATTACAACCTATGAATTTGAGGGGAATAGATACAAACATTAAATTTATAGCAAATTACATGCAGGGATAATAATAAAATGAAGAAATTTTTGTAACATTCAACATTGCTACTTGGAGGCACTGTTTGATATATGACTTTGGTGACAAGTGAGTCTCTTTCCAAGAACTGAGAATATGATTTGTACATATCTATAAGAGATAATATGAACCTCCTTCCATTTTTTCCCTTTACCTTGGATGCTAGGAAACTCAGAGTCAATTTAGTGCTCACGTGATTAATATTTTATTTCAGAATCCTGATAAAATTATTTCCTTCTTTTCTTTAAAAAGATTTTTTTCTTAACTTCACTTTTAACTGTCTTCTGTTGTACATGATTTTCATCATAAGCTGACTTTTGAAATATAGATGGAGCAGAAATGATACGTGAATCAAGTAAAATTAAAGGAGAAAATCCAGATTGTTTATTAATGTCTTATTCTACCAAAGCCATTTCCTTTGGTGGGGGGAGTAATTTAGGCTGTCAGATTTGTCTTAAAGTCTTTGGGTGATAGGATGGCACTTCCACTTTGGAAGTAAATAAAGAAGCTACATTCTTCAATCTGTTCATCTTTCTGCATTTCAACTAGAGCTTAAATCTTTAGAGGGGTTGGCATGAATGGGTAATTACTACCAAGACGAATGGTGATGATGTTTATTATGATGATGTTTTTTCTTTTATTTGAACATTCAGAGGGAAGCAGCATTTCTTTCAGTAAGTCGTTGAATTTGAAAAGGTAGGGGCACTAGATTTCCCCCTTCTTTCAAAATAGCATGTTTTAAATGTGACAGGCAGTAAATAAGTTATGCTCAAGGTAACACGATGATGGTGTTAATGGGGAATGTAATTGAAATAAAATAAGCACCAGGTTAAATAGCTTTGTACTTCAGTAAAAGTTTCCTTCTGCCCAATGACTGCACATCTCACTTGATATCCAAAATACTGATGACCCACATCTGTGTTCAAAAGGGCCACCGAACGTTAATCCTGCCCTTAGCCCTGGATGGTGAGGTCTCTTCTCCATCCCTTGTTCTAGTGAGACCCCTGTCTCCCCCCAGGAGCAGAGCTAACACTGCCCACATGACCATCTTATAGACATCACTACAGATGTTCAGGACCCTGTTCACTCCCTGCTCAGCTGGCTTCTAGGAGCTGTGTAGGGTGGCCAAGGCATAGTTGCTTTTTCTAAGGGTGGTGATGGTGGATGGTTTGCAACTTCATTGGATGGGCTGGGGTGTCCATAGCCTTGCAGCTGAGGTCCCTTGTGGCAGAATATGGGTCTGGAGTGTGAGCAGAAGGGACAGAAAAACCAAGGACAGAGACCAGGAGCGAGAAGCAGGCTCACTCTCCCTGTAACTCCACATTCAAATACCAAGCTCCAGTGAGTCTTAGAATTCTACACCTCAACCTTCTAGCCTCAAGTTCCTGTAGGACCTCGAAGGGCAACCTGACAGAAGTGAGGAGCTGGGGCCTCCCTGAAGGTAGGGGTGGCCTGTTTTTGACTTGATTGGGTGAGGAAAAGCTTCAAAACATACAGATTTAGGAATTACCCCTAGGTCCTTGCCCCTGGCCTGAGAAATATTAGGGACAGGCCTGCTTAGATGTTTTTCTTCCTAGGTTCTGCTATATAAAGTCCAGACTCCCTCACTAATTTTCAGGATTCTTCACCACCTGACCCCAGACCTCTTCTTACACTCTCACACCATCCTTTCAGGTACCCTGTGTGTCATACCTGTCTTATTCAGTGTCCCACTTTCCCTAAATATCACCCCCTGCCACCTAATTCCCTAAGAGAGAAAAGCGGAGCCGTCCTTGACAGCTCCAGCCCCCTCTCTTCTTGGTCCCACTCTGCTGCTAGGGGCTGTGCGGTCCCCCCATTTCTCGTGTCTTCCCGCCACCTGGCTGGTGCAGGTTACTGGCCTCTTTACGGGGGTTGCTGCTGTGGCTTTTGGTCTTCCACATCTACTCTGACCTCAGCCAGTGCCCATTCACTTGGTTGCCAGAGTAATCTCTTTAAAATTGATATTTAATCAGGCTCCTCCTGGTTTGGCTGCAATGGTTACTTTGAGATAAATATGAAACCCGTGGCCTACAGGTACCCCATGGTCCTTTCCCCTCTGCAGCCCCCGCCCAGCACTCTCCTCCCCGCTCTGTGCCCTGTCACCTTGCCCTTCTCAAAATTGTCTCTATGGTCATGTGTCCCCCAGGGCCTCAACCTTCTGCCATCAGCCCGACTGTCACGTCTTCACAGAAGAAATCAGCATGTTTCCCTGAAACATGTCCCTACAGCCCCCTGTGACTTTCATCGCTGAACTCCTCCCTGTTCGGATGAATACGCTCATGTCTGTGATTCCTCCTTTACCATCTCTCTCCTGCTAGCCTGGACTATGCTCTCCAAGGTCAGGGCTGTGTTTATTTTTGCTCACCATTAAAACACCATTTAGGTCTGTGCCTGGCACAGAGCCGGTGCTCGAAATGTATTTGTGGAATGGATGAGTTGATAAATGTATAAATGACTGTGTCCATGTGCTTTTCCACAAAGAAGATAGTGTAAAAGGAACATGGCAGTGAGTTGTTAACACTCACTGTTTATTCTGTGCCAGGCACCATGCTAAATGCTTAACACCGATGAACCAAATAAGCCTGACACCCCCGGGAATACACCCTAGTCTCATCATCCTCAACTTTACAAGTGAGCAAACGAAGGCACAAAAGGCAAGCCCCCCACCCCTTTAGAGTGGCCTGCACGGTGACATCTTTCCTAACATTACAGTCTGGAGGTGGGGGAAGAGGAACTGTATGCAGAGAAGGCTGACAAATACCACCTTAGCCAGGTGATCAAAGTCCATCGGCAGCGATCGGGCAGTCTGACAGCGTGGACCCTGGATCTGATGGGATGAAAATGGGGTTTTACGTCTGTGCTCTTCCTCCCCAAACCACTACTCTAATCACGAGAAAAGCATCAGGAAATCCCACCTGAGAGACATTTGACAAATACCTGACCAGCACTCCTCCAAACTGTAAAGGTCATGGGAAACAAAGAAAGTCCGCAAAACTATCGTACACAAGAGGAGCCCGAGCAGACTTGAGGACATACTGTCGTGCCAGATGGGATCCTAGGACAGAAAAGGGACAGAGGTAAAAACTAAGGAAATCTGAAGAAAGTATGGGCTTTGGTTAATAATAGCATATTAATATTAGTTTATTAATTGTAAGTGAACTGACTAATGTAAGTTGCTATTAGGAGGGGAAGCTAGATATGGGGTATACTATCTTTGCATTTTTTCTGAAGCCCTAAAATTGTTTTAAAAACCAAAGTTGATTTTTTTAAAGAAGGCAAGGTTGCAGACCTAGATAATGGATGTAATCAAGATTCAGTACCCAGTTATCTGACCACATTTCTTGCTTTTAACCTCTGAGGTTTTCCTTACAGCTGTCCTTAGAAGGTATAACCTTCCAAATTCAAGATTCAAATTTGGCCCAGCCAATCCCATCTGGACCTGATTCTTAGAAGCCTTGACTTCTGCAGGGGACAGACCTGGGGTGCCTCCAGTAGGTGCAAAGCCACAGGTAGGAGCAGTCTTCTAACTAGGCTGGAGCAGGGTGTAAGCAGTGCCTAGTGGGGCGTGAGACTTTCTCCACTCGGACCTGGGCTGGTCTGAGGCTACAAGTAGGCAACTTCCCCTGTAACTTGTGCTGAGAGCAGGGATGGGCTGATGGCTGGCCTCTGGATGGCATTTTTCTCAAACTCTTTCTATCGAAACCCCACATGTGAGTTCTGATACTCCTATTATATATGAAGCCTTCTCAGATCCTCCCAGAAAAAGTAAATTCTGGCAGGGTACAGCCAGCAGTGGGGGAGCTTTAGAATGGACGGTGGTCATCCTGCCTCTGCCAGGTGGTCAATTTCTCAGAGCCTCGATGCACTCACTACCACTTAGGATTGTTCTGAGGAATGACGGGAAAGGCGAATATTTGAGCAGCTGGGACAGCATACAATAGATGCTAAGTAAGAGTTAGTTTTGCTGGTCTCCTTCCCATTTCCTGTCTATGGAATCAGCACATTTCTCATGCCATAGTGAACGCCAGCTTCGGTATCTCCTTTTAGTTATAAACATGACTGTATCCCCCCAAGACCACAACCTCTTGAAGGAACAGACCATGTTTAATTCATCTTTGTATTTCCAGGGCCTGAAATAGAACAGGGTAGGTTCTGAATAAATCATCAATGTAACTGAACCGAATTAAACTGAATTGAAAAAGCTGGGTGTTTTTCAAATGATGCTTCTTCCTGGGGAATTTGACAGAAGTGGATCAGAGCACACTTGATGACTTCTGAGAGCACCCTTGGGTTTTTGTCAACCTAGGTTGAGGTGATCATTCTAGAAACACACTGACGTTTGTTTTCATTTGTTGAGAAAGCACTTGGATCAGCATCTATTGATATAATGATTCCACCTTACCCGAAGTCAGCTTACCTCTACTGCAATGCACCTGTCTTCAGCCTGGGCTGGTCCTACCTGAAGAGCAGAAAATTAAGCCAAGTCACACACTGCTGATTAACACAAGTGGGTCAGCCAGGGGTTGTCCCCTAGCTGGACTCCTTGGACAGATTTTCTTAGCCACTAGCCACAGTGGACATGGTGCTATCTTTGGTTGGTGTGGTGCAGATTGAAGACACAGAGGTGAGAAGAATGGCCTCATGTGATGCTGACATGCTTCTATTAATTTAGTAACAGGGGAATTAATTCAGCTAACAGGCATATGCTGAATGTCTGTTGTTTGGCAGAGCATCATCTTAGCCAAGTAGATCTGATATTATCCCAGCCAGGGTTCATCTTGTGCCCATTATTTCCTTTATCCAGTGAGCGGACAAAATTTCCATGAGGCAGAAGGAGCTGGAGGGTTATAGCAAGGTCACAGGCTTTGGGATTCTAGTTTCACGGACAAGCTGTGGGATTTGGGGCCAGGTGCCTAATTTCTCTGCCTCCCAATTTATGCCTTTGTATATTGTCCTGCTTCTTACTTGCAGTGGGTATTCATGAAATGCTTTTAAAGGCTCCTAATCCAGTGCTTGGTACAAAACAAGAGCTCAGGAAACTAGTTTTGATCTTGATAGAACTTCTTTTTCTTTTTATTGGTATAAAGCAATCTGTGTGTGTTTCAAGACGGAACTTCCTAGTTGTGTGTTATTCTCAAGGTGAAGGTCAATTTCACATGACTTATGTTTTTACTAAAGCCCAAGAAATGGAAAGACTGATCATTCTTGGGCACAGAAGGCACACAAAGTACATTTAGTCCTTAGTCCTGTTAGTAGGGAGAAGGGTGGCAATTAGGGAATTTTATCACATCTAGTATCAGTAATTACAAAATATGGCTTGAAATATTATTATCAAAACTTTAAAAGAAAGTCATGTTACTGATAGTGTGCGTATTAACTCAGTGGGAATGACACTTAATTAAAACCAGTATGGGGCTGCCTTTGGGTGTTTTGTACAATGTATAACAAAGATTCTGCTGCAATGCAGAAGTGTAATAAATGCTTCTCTCTTAATCTGGGAATTCTATAACTCCACAGTGCTTATTTATGTGATAAATGATTATCATTGATCTCTCATATGTTATTATTGCTGTCTATTTAAAAAGAGGCCTCAGTCACTTTTATTATGGTGTGTTTCAAAGGCTATAGAGAAAAATATCTGAAATCATCCCTTCCCCTGGTTATACTATCTTCATAAAACTGTAAAGCAACTCAGACATTTTTTCATCTTATTAGGCTAAATGAACCACAGTCTAGAGAAATGGTTCTGTTTTATTATCAGGCAAGTTAATGTTAAAATTCATGGGACAATGAGCTGGGGTTACCAGAGAGTACATTCGTCAGAGAAATTTGAGAGGCTGTGAATGTGAAGTACCTTCTAGAACTAAAAATTATTAACAACTAAGGTTAGAATTGGATGTGGATTTTTATTAGCCAGTGGAATGTATAAAAATCCAGACATTAAGAATTAATTTCCTAATGGCTATGTCAGTTCACTTAGTACGGGAAAGAATATTCTCCATCTGATAATGGAATAGAAGTTAGAAGTACACTTTTTTCCTCTCTCATTATCTGAGAACATACAAGCAAAGTTTACAAATGTTTTTCTAGTAACGTCTGTTGGAATTCTCTTCTCAAGTCTCCTAGGTTCCACTGTGAATCCCACACTTTTGTAGGGTTGTCACACATGTCCTTGTTTCCAGATTGCCCTTGACTCCATGTCCTGATTTCCTGGACTTCAGCAGGAGTGGCCTGCCATTGCAGCCGTCTTTGTCTTCCTGTTCACAAACGTTCCAGTCCATATTGCTAATGTGGCTCCATCGGTCTCCCCAAAGGTCTGCTCTGAACACGTTACTCCCCTTCCCTCTTCCAAACCATAAATCTCCTTTTATTGGCGGTTCATAGTCACAAACCGATGGGGGAGAGGGGCCAGGGACATGTGAGGACAAAGGGTCCCCGGCCCACCCCTCCATCCCTAGATGATATAGCGGGACTCAGCCTTTCCTCTCTCTCCACCCTTTTTACTTACTCCCCCATGCTCTGTCCAAACGGGTGGTGCCTCGTTTCCTGAATGCACATGGCCTCTGCTTTCCTGCCTCCGTGCCATTACTCATCCTGTTTCCTCAGCCTAGAACACTGTCTCTTTCTAATCCTCTGTCTGTATCTGCTAACATCCTATCAATCGCTAACAACCACACCAACTCATCACATGTTCAATAACACATTTTTTACTTTAATGAAAAAGTATTACAGCATTACCAATGATTTGCAAAATAGAAGAGAAAAAAATCACAACAAATCTCCATTTTGCAGATAAGGAAGCAGAGGCCATTAGAGATCAAATAACTTCCCTGGGGTCACATATTTTATAACTCGGCGAAAGTTGGGATTGTAACCAGTCTACACCAAAACTGCTGATTTCTGAGATAAGACACAATTCCTGATTCTGTGTAAAAGCTCGAGAAACCCAGGGGTAGTCCTGTAGAGCCAGCCATTTCCCCATAATTATTGTCTGCAAATTCACTTGCACCTAAAAAGATACTTTGTTATGTGTAACCCACTGTCTTGTGGGTACTTGACTGGAGGTAGGGTTCTTTTTCTTTTTTTTTGCAGTTTTTGGCCCGGGCTGGGTTTGAACCCACCACATCCGGCATATGGGGCCGGTGCCCTACTCCCTTTTTGCTCAGCACTATAATAGGCTGGGTGAGCATCTTTGGTGACAGGAGCTGAAAGGCCAAGTTTCTCTGCGCAATAGAGAGAAAAGGCCTGTAAGTTCCCAGAAGGAAATCTCAGGGGAGGAGAGAAAAGGCTGAAATATGATGCAGTGTACGGAGTGGGGGAGTCTAAAAGAAAAGCCTCTTAATAAAGAGCAATTTTAATATATACATTTTTTAATTGTTTCATTTTGAGATAATTATATATTCATATACAGCTGTGAGAAATTACAACTGTAGTTGTAAGGGAGGTCCAATATACACTTCCCCCACTTCCCCCAGTGGTTATGTCTTTGGTAACTTCAGTTCAATAGCACAGCCAGGAAACTGACACTGAAACCATCCATGACTCACGTGCCGCCAGTTTTACACTGTCCGTACGTGTGCAGGTGTGTGCTCATGCCCGTGTATTTTTAGCTTTATGCAATTTTGTCACCAGTGTAGATTGGAGTGACCACCACGGGATTTCCAGTTTTGCACTTTTGTATAGCCAACCCCCTTCCCACCCACTCCCCGACCTCTAGGAATCTCTAATCTGTTCTCCTGCTCTATAATTTTATCATTTCAAGAGTGCTATATACATGAAATCATACAATAACCAGAAGCTTTTTATAGGACTTTTCCCCATTATTTGCTGGCAAGTTTTGTGATGTAAGCACCCCATCTGTCTTCCTAATGTCATCATCAAGATACTGTCTGCTGCTTGCTGTTGCTTTTACGACTTAGCCATGCAGAGACAATATGTGATGGAATGTAAGTTCCTGGGAATTGACAGAAGTTTTACGAAGAGCTTTAACTTTCAAAGACCACAGATTTGGTGGAACTGTGAACCTACAATACTTAGATCTCCAAGAGTCAAAAGAGGCACAGGTGACATTGCATTAGACCATATTTGACCCAGAGAGACAGGAGATGCCAGTGCATCCTGGCCGCACCACTTGCTGTGTGAGCTCAACTTCCTCATCTGCAAAGGGGATAAAAATGTTGTCAACCTCCTGGGTTGAAGTGAGGATGAAATAATACACAGTGCACCTCATCCGGCCTGTAGATTAGGAAACATCGTAGCTTCTTGGGTGTGGATTTATTTCATTCTTATGTAGAGAACATCTTTATCTGCCAGAAAGTGTCAGAGTCCGATAAAAAGGTGAGCAAGGGTAGATCAGTCTATAAGAAATGTCTACTTTCGCTTACGTGGGATATGTTTGAAGCTAACAGCAGGAACAGAGCATAATCCAATCTGATTTACTTTTCTGCAGAAATGGAGGTTTTCCATTAGAATCATGCTCCTGGTTAAGTTCCCTTTTGTAAGTTAAAATTATTTTCTACCAGCTAGCAATCTCTTCCATTTTGTTAAATAATAAACATGGTAAGCCTGTGCCCCGAGGGAGCTAGAGAAAAGGAAATGGTTTGGCATCCTACCTTTAAGATCAAGCCGCTAGCTTTACTAGGTGGAGCTTTTCTCAGCTGGCACTATTCAAACAGCAACATTTAATTAGCTAGTTAATCCTTGCTTTCGTTTATAAATTCTTAGGGAAAAAGAAAATTTAGTCTAATGATGAAAGACATATGCCAACTTAATACGGATTATCATAATAAATACCTGTTGGTGACTTTCTCGTTTTTAAATTTTGAATATCATCAAATCCTGTGTTTAATCTTTTCTATTTCACTAACTTACATGCCAGGCAGTCCCACCCTATGTTCCCTGTTTCCTTCTGCTATTTATTCAAAGCCGTTAATTATCACCTACCTTTCAGAAGAAAAGTGTTCCCTGTGTCTTTGATCCGTAGCTCCTTCATCTGTAAAATAGAAGTAAAATCAAACTTTTTTACCATCAGGGTCCTTCTAGGGAGACGATAAGGTAGAATAGGCCAAAAAATTGGGAAGCAGGAGAGGGCTTGTGAATGTGAGATGCCATGACAGCGGATAGAGGAATGAGCACATACTTGGAGGTAGAGGTCCTGGGTTCAAATCCCAGCTCAGCCACATTGTGCCGGCTGTGTGACCTGGAACTAGTGGTTTCATTAGTGGAGACTCGGCTTCCTGATGTGTCCAACAGGAATGACATCACACATAAGTATGTCTCTCTCCTAAGGCATGTTCTGGTTTCTCTGCATCTCCCCCTCCCTGGCCAATCCCTCTCTGCGTCCTCTGTGCTCTGTGCCTGGTCCCTGCAATGCAGAATGCGTCGTGCATGTCCCCTGGCCAGGTGGCTCTTCGCGAGGTTGGCAGGTGCGAGGCACTGGCAGATCAGGTGACAGGAAAGGGAAGTCAGGGACTTAGCCTTGAACTCAGCTTCCAGGACAGCTTCTCCTTCTCCTCAGCCAATGCAATTCTCCCTGGGCTCCTGGGCCACTGTATTTCTCTGGGGGTTGGTAACAGCTAGGCACGTTTGCTCACCTCTGGGTACCTCACCACCCTTTACTATTTCCCTTCACCCTCTCTGCACTTCTGCGTTCCTTCATTAGGATCTGCTCCATAGAACCAGCTGTACTAATTATTTTTCCCCCGTTGAGTTCCCAACTGGTATAGGTGTGAGGGGATTGAATTTAAATGTAAATGAACATTATTTAGCCTTGCCTTGCATCCGGCGCACAGCAATAAACAGGGATTCTCAGGCTCCCATTTGTCGACATGATTGTACTTAATTTTTTTGCAGAGCGTAACTTCTTTCTATTCCTTAAGGTTTACATCAAATCCACTCTTTTACACTAAGCACAAAAAATAGAGTGCACTTGATCCCCCACACTGAGGGGGGTCCCCCACAAAGATTCTCTGCTGAGGATTCCCTTCTGCCAGCCCCTCCGGTTGACCCAAGGACCCTCGACCCCTGTTCGTAAACTACATATATTACTAAACACTGAAGTTCATGTGCTAGTTAGCAGAGCTTCTTCTGGAAGTTTTACAGCCTGTTTTTCATTTCACATGGTCTTGTCTGCTTTTAAAATTTAGTCTTAGAACTGGAAGTTACACTGGTGCCACCTCCTTCAGCTTCTCTTCTCTGCATAATAAAGCCCTTTCAAGCTATAGGTTAACTAAGAAAGGTGATTGGGAGAAACATTTTTTCAAAACTCTCACCTTTCGCCCATGATATTTAAGCATGGATTAAGATGTTGCCCTTTGAAGACCTTTTCTAGGTGGATTTTCCTTCTTCCCCTAGAGGACTGAGTGAGCACAATTAACTTTATAGCATCTCTGTTGGTAATCACAAGTGATTTTTTTTTATTGTATCATGTCCAGGAGGAGAAGGATTGGAGAATAATGAAGTTGGGGGACTAGAGACAGGTAATGTGATTGCCGATGTTCAGGGTCTAATTCAGATCCATCTCCTGTTTTTGGATACTTAGACTCCTGAGATTTTAGAGACAGAGGAATCCTTACTGATCACTAATCAATTCATCCTGCTTACAGACAAGGCAACTGAGCGAGGCTCAAAGTTAGGAAGTGGCTTGCTCACTTGGAAAGATGTCCCATCTAGTTTTTAGGGATAACAAACCCCAAAGCATTATCTAAGTGTTGCTACTGACCTCCAGACCTTGAGTAGGGAAAGTTTACCATTTCCACAGACTCTTTTGAAAAAAAAAAAAACTTAAGAACACTGATCCACACAATCCAAAGTTTAAAATCAAAACTAAAACCCGTATGTCTGTGTGCATGTGTGTACGTGTGTGTATGTATTTGTTTTCTTTGTGTTTGTTTTATTTATTTTTATTTTTTTTTGAGACAGAGCCTCAAGCTGTCACCCTGGATAGAGTGCTGTGGCATCACAGCTCACAGCAACCTCCAATTCCTGGGCTTAAGCGAGTTTCCTGCCTCCACCTCCCAAGTAGCTGGGACTGCAGGCACCCGCCACAATGCCTGGCCAGTTTTTGGTTGCAGCTGTCATTGTTGTTTGGTGGACCCGGGCTGGATTCGAACCCGCCAGCTCAGGTGTACATGACTGGCGCCTTAGCCCGTTGAGCCACAGGTGCCGAGCCTTTGTGTTTGTTTTAAACTAACAAGCTCTGACAACTATAATCTTGGTTTTGATTTGCCCTACATTTGTATGTATGCATTCTTTCTTTTTTTTTCTCTAATAGCATTACTTTTGACCTATGTGTGACATTTGCTTGTGTGAAAAATTGTAAATTTAGTAAGAAAAGAGAGGAAGCATATAAAAAACCAGGGCCCTTCCGTTCATCAGGTGTTGTTGGCACAAAGCCCAGGGTACATGTGGTTCTCACGGGAAAACAGAACAGACTGAGACCTGAATAGGAAATCACTGGCTTTCAAACTCTTAGAAAATCCTTCGAAAATGAAATTAATAAATGTTTAATTGAATGAACATCTCCTAAGATAACACCCTGTCAGCTTCATTAGTTGTTGAATTTAGTATTTATAAACATTTCATTGTCCTAGAAAACATTTGGAGGTGAGATGTTCTTTCACAAATTCCCAAGGATGCATGATGATGGCCAAGAAATCATTGACATTCTAAATTAAATGAGCTTTTGAGCCAACTAATTTTCAAGGCAAAATTGTAAATAAAAAAAGTTTATTTTAATTTCCCTGCAGAGAAAATTATATTTAACGCGTGATGTGGGTACATACGATATTATTTATGTGCTATGGTCTGAGGCCATATCACACCTAAGGCCCTTGTAGGGGCTTAAACCTATCTGGTGGATGACAGGAGAACATTTTTGTCATTTTCTAGAATAAGGTGCCATATGAGTGCCCCACTAATGTTACATGAGTGACATTAGCAGAGTGGGAGGCACAGGTGGCCACTGTTTGTGTTAATAGAGTGTCTTAGTTATCTATTGCTGTATAACAAATTACCACACACTTAACAGCTTAAGACAAGACATTTTCTCACAATTTTTATGAGTCAATAGTCAAGGCACTGTTTCCATGGGTGCTCTGCTTAGGGTATCCTTGGCTACAGTCTAGGTGTCCACCAGGCTGCATTCTCTTCTGAAAGTTGGACTGGAGAAAAATGTGTTTCTGAACTCATTAGAGTTGTGGGCAAAGTTATTTTTCTTGTGGAGAGGACTGAGGGCCTTGCCTCTGCTAGAAGCTGTTCTTGGTTCTCAGAAGCGGCCTGGTGTTACTGGAGGCTGCCTGGAGCTCCAAGTGGCTGCCTGTGGTCTCCAGAGTGTGCCTGCCATTTCCAAAGGCTGCCATTCAGCCATTAAAAAAGATGGAGACTTTACATCTTTTATATTTACCTGGATTGAGTTGGAATACATTCTTAGTAAAGTATCACAAGAATGGAAAAACTAATCCAATATACTCCCTACTTATATGAAACCAATTTTAGACAATTACATGATCATATGAACAACAAAATAGAAATATAGTCTAGTACAGGGGTGGGGAGAGGTAGGACAGGAGGGGAGGATGATTGGCATCAGGAGGGAGGGCATGAAGCGGGATCTCAGCTAATGTGCACATTGTGAGGATGTATGATACAACCCTCTGGGTGAGGGGCTCTTTTACAACTAGAACCTTACCCTGGAAGTGAGAATAATGTAACCTAAAAATGTGTAACCTCATATTAATTTGAAATAAAACAAACAAGCAAACAAACAAAAGGCTTCCCTGGGTTCCTAGGGGTTGTGCGTGGTTCCTAGATGCCAGCTGCTGCCCTTCGTTTTCAGAGCTTGCCCTTGGTTCCTAGAGGTTGCCTGTAGTTCCCTGTAAATCCGGCTTTCTCCATATGGTTGCTTACTTCATCAAGTAAGAAACAAGTCTCTGGAGTAAGTCCAACAGCGAGTTCAAGTTTTATATCCCAAAACATAATTACAGGGATGAGATCCCATCACCTCCATGTACTCTGTAAGTTAGAAGCAAGTCATAAGTTTCTTCCCCCCTCAAAGTTATGAACACCAGGAGGTGGGCATCACCAGGGTGCTCCCTAAGTCTGTGCAACGTTCAGAGAACCTAAAGGTCTATTCATTTGCCCTCATTTATTTAGCTTTTTTGAGTAAGCATTTAGAACAATTCTGCCTGTGGAAAGAGAGTCATGGAACAAACAAACCCAAGAGTGATCAGAACCACATCTGCCTTTCAGAGGCCACCTCTGTTCTGGGACTCTCAGCAGATGGCTTGCTAGCACCTAGATAACTAGCACGTCTCCAAAAAGTGACGTAGCCAAGCTTGCCTTTCCATACAGAAGACCAGCCTCCCTTTCACAAGCAAAAATTACCCATACTATGATATATTCCTTTGGATCCCTGTAAGCAATACAAACTAACATTGATAATGACCTTATTTGTTATCCAACATGAATTGCATTCCCATGTTAATAGGGTACAATTAACTGTCAGCTCAGAATTGAAAGAGTTACAAGGATTGTAATTACTGAGGCAAGTCCACTTGGGAAAATGTTTGGGCACATTATACTAAAAATGCCAGACCTAGGCCTGGCACGGTGGCTCAGGCCTGCAATCCTAACTCTCTGGGAGGCCAAGGTGGGAGGATTGCCTGAGCTCAGGAGTTCAAGAGCAGCCTGAGAAAAAGCAAGATCTTGTCTCTACTAAAAATATAGAAAAAATTAGCCAGGCATGGTGGTAGGCACCTGTAGTCCCAGCTACTTGGGAGGCGGAGGCAGGAGGATCCCTTGAGCCCAAGAGTTTGAGATTACTAGAGCTAAGAGGCCGTTACACTCTACCCAGGATGACAGAGAGTAAGACTCTGTCTCACAAAAACAAATGCCAGACCTATGAAATTACATAGAGGATAGTTTGTGCTGATGGGGCCAGGAACTCACTCTTTCTACCAGATTTTTGTACTTACCCTTTAGATTTGATGTTTCTTGCAAGGCTTACGGGGTATCGACCTCTGCCTACCCGTAACTCTGCTTTTCTTTCTGGATTAGGCTTTTCTGTGCCTTCCACCCTTCTGGCATGTAACCTCAGTCTAACTCCAATTTTGACCCAGCTATCCCCTCCAGGCAATGAATGTTACAGTAACTCCATCTCAGACCAAGAATGAAACCCAGGTGAGAAATACTGGAGTGTGTGGTTCAAACAATATTGCTGGCTGCTATAACAAGAATCTCAGGAGCTTAATGTTTATTTCTTGCTGACGTGACAAGATAATGCAGATATCCCCAGGAAGCTCTCCCATGGGTGCCATGGTGCTGGGCCTCTGGCCCCTTCCTTGCATCATGTGGCTCTTCCATCTTTGACACATGGGTTCCTCCAGTCTTGTGTTTATCTGGAGTAAGCCAGGGAGAGTGAAAGAGTCTGGTATATTGTGCATCAAAAGTTGTATGGGTTTAGCTTGGAGTAATACCATCACTTCTCACTTTCACTGGCTGTACCAAATGTCAGGGAGTCTCGTAAATATAGTCTGGCCATGCGGTTAGGAGGAAGGGGAAATGTAGCTAGCAGTGTCTGCCACATGGAACCCTTCGGCAGCCATGAAGCTGTACTCACATGCATGTTGGGCAAAACACAGTGGGCAGTAGTTTTGAGGAAAAAGACAATTATTTATTGACTAAACATTGATGCCAAACTTAGTATGTTCCAGATACTACTCTAAGTGCTTTGTGAATAACTGACTTAATCCTTTACCACCTAATAAAGTAGGTGCTGTCATTATCCTCCTTACAGATTGGAGACCTGAGGCACAGAGGGGTTAAGTAAATTGCTCAAGACAGCAGCTCCAGTAAGTGGCAGGGTGAGGATTTGAGCACAGGCATCCTGACTTTGGAGTCTGTGTGTTCGCCACTATGCTGCCCTGACTCTTTATTAGTGCTATGAGTCATTTGTTAGGATAAAATCTTTATTGGTGAAAAACTTGGGTATTTTATTACAGCCCCCTGAGGAAAGACAATATTATTTCCATTTAAGAGATTATGCAGTGCCGTCCACAGAAGCCGATGGACCTCCAGAAGTCACACACCTAGAAGCAGTGATTGCCATGTTCCCACAGGGAGTTACCACTTTGAATTGAATTCAACAATCCTTGGGCCATGTCTGATTTTTGCTGATGGAGCTTTGAGTGTGCTCTTCTCAGAGACTATTTTGCCACTACTTTTATAGGTGTAAATGTAAATATTTTATCTGAGGCAGAAGATTCAATTCTTAGTGTGATTGGGTGGGTAGCTTATAAATCGCAGAAATTTGTTTCTCAGTGGACTAGAACCTGGGAAGTCCAAGATCAAGGCCCTTGCAGATTGTCTGATGAGCAGAGACTTCCCAGACAGCTGCCTTCTTCCCAGGCCCTCACTTGGTGGAAGGGGCAAGAGATCTCCCTGGGGCTTTGTTCCTCATAATATAATCAAATACCAAAGGTTCCACCTTCTAATACCATCACCTTAGAAGTTAGAATTTCAACATGTGGATTTTATAGTGGCACAAGCTTTCAAACTATAGCAACTCATTTAATCCAAGAAAGGCAGGGAAGGACTATGAATTAATTTCAGATGTTACCTTACCTTCCAGCTGTCAAAAGATCATAAGCATGGTATAAACTGACAGCACAAATACAGAGAATGTTTCAGTATCAGGTGATGCCAGCAACCATGGGTATTAAGAAATATAGTAAGTGTTAGAAAATTCTTCACATGATTCAGCTTTACTTATTGTTGAAAAATAATACATAGAGCTATTGATGTGACCTTCCTACTGCTTTTATGAGTGAAGGTTGCAAACAATATTACAGAATATTTCACAGCCAGTGATTTGACCTTTATAGTTCATGTATCAACCCTATGAAAAATACCTACAGAGCTGTCTTCTAAACTTTTCCTTGAATTTTCAAAGTTTTATCAGATTCATCAGACAAAAATGATGATTTTGAAAACAGAAAACAAAAAAAATTGGAATGGCATCTCTGTTTTAGCATTTTAATTACATTTGTCAAATAATTCTATAATTTTAGCTGGTCCTTATTTTTGATTTATTGGCTTTCTTATTTAAGTCTCATGACCTTATCTCTTTGGATTCAGTCACAAGCTTATTAGTGCCTGTTTCATGAAAGGGATGATTCTAGCATCAATAACAAACAATTGCTTTAAGTAATCTATTTTTTGTCAATAATGGTCTTGATGTAAAAAAGTGTAATGAGTCTCTAAAAAAAAATCCCCAAGGTTTTTGTTAAAGAATTTTTTTTTTAATTTAAAAGCAAAACAAATAGGCATAGGATTTTTATCATTCCAACTTAACCCTTTATATTTCTATATCTCTCCCTTTCATCTTTATATATAATAAAATTATGTTTACCAAGTTCTTTGAAATTTAGAGATTAATTTCATAAACATCTTTACATTTAATAATTCTACCACAGTGCTGAGAAGTAAATGTAATTATCATCTTTAATTTACAAGTAAGGGGACAGATGCCAGGTGACTTGCCAGGGTCTCAAATCCCACATAGGGCAGCTGGAAGCCCAGTCTTTTCACAGAGACTCAGGATCTGGACATTCTTGACTTTCTTCTGCTGACCAAAAGTTAATGTGACTATTTCCACTGCGACACTGACCAAGTCAGCAAATGAGCCTCATGCAGGTTCCCAGAAATCTGCTGGACACTTGACCTTCTACACAAAAAAGTCATCCCCCTTAAGAATCTCTTGTTAGTGAGCAAGATGGCAGCCGAGTAACAGCTTCTTTGCGGCTGGGCACGGTGAGACTGGGGAGAGAGGACTTCAGGCATCTCTGGCAGGTGGGATCTACCCAGGAACTTCCCCTTGGGGACACAGGGAGACAGCGTGAGGCTTCT
>CAUYRH010142948.1:0-14957 GCA_963574655.1 Perodicticus potto | reverse complement strand
CATTGTTGTTTGGCGGGCCCAGGCTGGATTCGAACCTGACAGCTCAGGTGTACGTGGCTGGCGCCTTAGCCCGTTGAGCCACAGGCACCGAGCCGGCATTTTTTTTTTTAATTTGAGGTTATTGTGAGGGTACAAACAACCAGGTCACAATATTTGAATTTGACAGGTAGAGTCATTCTTGTAGTTGTGTCCGGCACCCAAAAAATGTGCCGTACCCCCTTACCTTGTGCCCTTTAAGTGGGAGGACACCAATTCCCCCCTCTGCTCCCTCTCTTCTTCCCCTCCCCCCAATTTGAATAGAATTTTTTTTCCTATGTGGGCGTGTGTTCGATTGTCTACTGGCTTCATAATAAAATTGGGTACATTGGCTATTTGCTTTTCCATTCTTGTGATACTTTACAAAGAAGAATATGTTTCAACTTTAGAACATTTTCATTACTCCAAAAGGAAACCCTGTACCCGTTAGCAATCCTCAGCCTCCCCCAATTTCCCCTAAACCCACCTGTCTAGGCCCAGGTAGTCATTAATCTATTTTCAGTTTCTACAGATTTCCCTCGTGTGGATATCGCATGCAAAGGCAATCACTCAACCTGTGGACTTTGTGGCAGACTTCTTTCATTTAGTGTGTTATCAACAGAAAATTAGCTGGACTCTAAAATAATTTTAAAAGGTTTCTTGTGAGCCACATTTAAGGACCCTGACCCGGAGCCAAGAAGCCTTGAGCACGTGGACTTGTGCTCATGGGGTTACATTTGGGTTTTTATACATTTCAGAGAGAAAGGAATTGCAGGTAAAGTCATAAATTGATACAAGGAAGGCATACATGGGTTTGGCTTGAAAAGGTGGGACATCTCAAAGTGGGGGCCCACAGGTTATTGGTGTTTTTAAAGATTCTTCGGTTGTCAATTGGTGGAAAGTGTTAGGCTGTCTAATAGACAAGGAGTCAACAAAAAGGAATCTTGAGTCTAGATAAGGTCTGTTAGGTTGAGTTCAAACAATAAAAAACTGTATTAAAAAAAGATAAAGATCTATTAATCAGAGACAAACTACAGGACATATACCCAGACTCAAATGGCTTCTTACGTATATTAGGGACTTGAAGGTATGTCTTGCATAGCCTAAGGCCTGTTAATGAGTCACAAAGGACATTTTTAAGAAGGCTGGGGACATGACGAGGCCTGTCTGATCTTCCTCATGGCTAGCAGCTCAGTTTTAGGGACTGCCCAAAAGGGAGGTCCAGTGATTCAGCTGCTGGTGGGCAAGCCTTGAGATTTCATTTTAGTTCACAATGTTTTCAAGATTCCTCCATGTTGTAGCACTATTGATGTTTTATTTTCTTTTATTATAAACTTAGATTCCACTCAATGGATATAAAACTTTTTATTTATTCATTCATCATATACCATATTTTATTTATCCATCATCAGTTGATGGACACTTGAGTCATTTCCACTTTTTGATAATTATGAACAACACCGCTATTCATGCTTCTTTTTATATCAACTTTTGGAAGACAACAGACCACTTGTCCTACACAATGATATCACCATATTATTAATCTGTCTGATTATTTCCTTGTGGTGTCACTTAACCTGCTGCACCTTCCTCTGTATTTTGGGTAAAGTGGAAGTTAGGTTTAAAAATGAGATGAGATTCAGGGCCAAACCCGGCATCTCTTTAGACAGAAATGATAGTTTTGTTCATTTGGTTCAGATAGTGACTGCCAGGCACTCCATTGCCTTGTCTCGTACCTGTGAAACATCTCCTATCATCTGTTGGCTAATACTATAGCACCCTGAGAATATTCTGTTTGCTCTAATATTTGAACTGAATTAACAACTGTATTAGAGGTTGTGAGATAGTGGTTTCCCAATTCTATGGTTCTTTCTACATTTATTAGCTGACATCCTATTGTTAAGAAGAGCTTTCCCTCCTCAAAGGGGGATCAACTACTGTTCCTTCGATGACGGCAGGATAAATGCTTGCTCTTGTCTTTTAATTACCAGTTTTCAGAGAATAGAGTTGGTGTAATAATTGCCTGGCTGGGCTTTGGGGAATGATTAGTTCTCAGATGGACAGAGAAAGTTTCAGCAGACACATTTGACAATGTTTGGAGAATGATCGTGGGTGGAAGGGAAGAAGGAAGGTTGGTAGGACTCCACTTAGCTGTAGTCAAGGCAACCACAGACTCCTTCCGGATCCCATGACATCCCAAGGTATAGATCTTTATCTTTCAGACATGATTTTTACCAGTCTGAAGCCTAACTGGGTCGGCTCAGAGGTGATAGGCACTAGGTTTGGTGGGGCAAAGCAGTGATAATGTTGACCACACAGTGTCAGGCCCATCCTGAGGTGTCTACTGTATGGTTCCCCCCTGAATCTTCACACTTTCTTGGCACCCTCACTGAGCAGGTGCCTAGTGACTGTGCTGGCTTGCATGGTCTCTGGGGCACCTGCTAAGTGGGAGTGGACGAGGAGGGGCAGCAAAGGGAAATCTCACATGTGGGTTCCATTTAATTAAGCCACCTGGATAAATGGTGAGAGGGAAATGTTTACTGCATATTTGCTACGTGCCAGGCAGTGTTTAAAGCATGCCATATGTGCATTTCACTCCTCTTATCTTGTACATGAAGAACAAGGCACAGAGGATGAAGGAAATTGCTGAGTTCTCACAGATCATGGTCTCGTTCACTCCCGTTCTCTGCCTTTCTTGGCAGTGCATACAAAAGAGCTTCTGCTGGCAGAGAGGGGATAGGGCTATGGGGCATGTAAGCCAGCTTCTCATTCTCCCTCCCCACCAGTATTTCCCTGGATGATTGGATAATTCAACAGCTGACTGGCTTTGAGCCTGAAGGGAGGGATCTGGGTGCAAAGGGGCTCTGAAGGTTTGTGTCCCTCCCAAACTTGAATGGGATTAGTACTCTTATAAAGGAGCCTGAGAGAGACTCCCTTGCCCCAACCAACATGAGAAGACACAGCTAGGAGGTGTCCTCTATGAATCAGGAAATGGGCTTTCCCCAGACCCAGTATCTGCTAGAGTTTTTAGCTTGGACTTCCCAGCCTCCAGAACCTACGAGAAACAAATTTCTATTGTCACCCAGTTGAAGGTGTTTTGTTATAACAGTCTGAACAGACTAAGATAAGAGGGAAGTGAGTGGAACTCCCTGAGGGGAGAGGCACTCACTGGACACAAACATGACTGTCCCCAGGAGTCCTTGGCATCACAGCTCTGTCCCTTACCTGAATTATCCTCCCGATAGTCTACAAATAACATTTTCTCCACACCTGCTCTCTGCCTTGCCTCCACGGGGTGCTAATTATCTGAACTGCTAATGAGCCCAGAGAATTAACATAGGGCATGGGTAATGATGATTTCAGTTGACAGAGCTAAAGCTGCCTTCCTGGGAAAATATAATTCAGTCTGTTTGGTGGGAAAGCATCTCACAATCAACAGCATGTGTTGGCAAAGATCCAGTTGAAGAAGACCAACCGCATATCTACAACTTGCCGTCAGCTCAATCTGCTGTCCATTCATTCATTCACTCATTCATCCACCCATTTTGCTTGCTTTATCCAGGATAGATAAGGCATGTCCCCTGCCCTCAGGGGAGCCTCATATTTTTAGAGGGGTGCAGATATGTAAACAAATAATTTTGATTAGAACAGTCATAAAAGAATTGTCCATACTGTGCATGGGAGCTGAATAGTGCAGAAGAGAGAGTGAATCATTCTGTCTGGGGAGACTAGAATGACTTTGCAGAAAAGGTGGCATTTTTAACTTGGCCTTCAAGAGAAATAGAATTTTGACAGGTGAAGGGGGCAGGTGAAGACATCGCAGGGCCGGGGAAATGTGCCAATGAAGTTACAAGAAAGGTGGGCACGAGGTGTGCGGAATGTGTGATTGGGAGATAATGCTGCAGGGTAAGCAGGAGACAGGCTAAAAGAACCCAAGATGTTTGGGTATTGTAGGCAATGTGGCGCTATTGAGAGTTCTTGGGAGATAATAAGACATGGTCACATTTTGCCTTTTTTTTTTTTTAGGGTAATGATTGGCAATATCCTGATTGAGGATGGTTCAGATATGAAATGTGTTACAAAAGTAGGACTTCTGTTTGTTTTACTATTCATATTATTATTAAAAAAAACAAGGGTTCTGCTTTTATGGGACCTTTTACCTTTTTCATCAGATCCTTGTGGAGTTACTGACGGTAGAGTGTAAACAACACTTCGGGTGGTAACAAACTTCATTATGCTGTGCTGAAAGAATTAACTGAGGCATAAAAGGAAAATTTAAGTCTGTGCCTCTCAGCCTTGACTGCAAATTGGAATCACCTGAGGAGCTTTAAAAGCTATGAATGTCTGGATCTCACTCCAGAGATGTCTGGGTTAAAGTGTGGGCATCAGAGTGTTAAGAAGTTACTAGGTTAATTTTAACACTCAGCCAAAGTTGAAAACTACTAGCAAGAGAACCCACAGTCTGGAGACTTGGAAGACAAACCCAGTGCCGGTTCAGAGGTGACCCAGGCTTGGGCCTCAGCCTCCTGCTCCCTCTAGCTCATCTTGCCACGTTCCTGCTCCTAGGGGCCCGGCTGCCGCTGCGCAGGTCTGTTTGGGACAGCTCAGTCATGGCTGGAAGACAAGCACGGTTGCTGGCTTAGGCCGGCTGGGTTAGAGCTGGCTGACGTTTTGCTGGCCAGAGCTCAGAGAAGTTGTGAGGTTCTTTTTAGGAAATGTGAATCCAGAGCTTTCCAGCTTCCCTAGCAGGAGGAGCCTCCATTTTGGGCAAAACATCCCATTTGGCCTTGGAGCTCTGACAAACTCAAACTTCACCCTGTTTCAAGTCACCGATCGCTCAGTGATGGCTGGTGGTTGGCTGTAGCTGCTCAGTAAATAGGAGTCCACAGTCCAGGGTGTTATTCTATTCTGTCAGAGTGAGTGGGGAGCCCAGGAGATATTGCCTAGTGTGGGTCCCAGGGTACAGACTGAGAAGCGGGGTGTGGCTTTCACCTGCCCTCTCCCAGGAAGGGCTGTTAGCCTGTCTGTCAAAGAGGCATACATGGGTCTCCAGCCCGAGGTCAGACCTGAATCATCTTGGCACTGGCATGAACAGAGGCTTAGCTTCTAGGGCCTTCTGGTGGAAAGTGGCATTCAGAAAATGGCCAGATCTCTTGTTGACCTAGAACTTCTCCCTGCTTCATCAGCGGCCATGGGCAGTGGCACCTGTGGCCGGGGCTGTGCTGGTATCTCTAGACTCATCTCTTCTCGGCTGCACTCAGTTTTCTGTCTCTGTGTCCTTTTCTCCTTCATTGCACATTTAGTAAGTGCCAGGCACTTGGCCTGTATTCTTTCTCTAGGAGGACAGGCATGGGCCATCTGACTTGCCCTTGGGGACCCAGTTAAGGTGGCTATCCAGTTATGGTGAAAGGGCAACCTGGCCCCTTTCTGGAGACTTTGGGGCATTCACACAGGCCATGACTTACAGTTGGATGTTTGCCTGGGGGAGGGAGGGAGGTGAAAACATTGTGAACATAAATCATTGTTCTCTCCCGACCCCCCCCCCCCGATGCCAACTATAGCATCATTCTAGGAAGCTTCACAGTGTTTCCTGTGGGGCACTTCAAACTTCAAGAAGGTGTTTCAGGAGGACACAGGGCATTCCTGCCTCTCCACAGCTGGAAAGACTGTAGGCATGTGCAGCCTTTGCTTCCCTTAGCCTTTGATGGGCCTCTTCTACCCACTGCAGATAAAAAGAAGGCTGGCGCCAATCTCGGAGAATCAGTGCCCGGAAGCCGATGTGAGCTCTCGGCTATGTGACCTTGGTAAATATCTCCGAGAATCAGTTTCCTTCTCTCCAGGTTTTTCAGCCTTGGAGCTATTGACAATTGGGGCCAGATAATTCTTAGTGGTGGGGGCTGTTCTGTGCATGACAGTAAATTTAGCAGAATTTCTGGCTGGTAGTTGCCTGTTACGACATTTTGACTACCAAAAATGTCTCTAGTCATTGCCCGGTGTGTCCTGAGGGGCAAAATTGCCCCAGTTGTAAACCACTGATTTGTGTGCAAATTGAAATGAAAACTCCCGTGTCTCAGGGTTGACCTCAGATGTCAGTGTGATTTGTAGAAGGCACTTGGCACACAGCAGGTGCCCTCTGCAAAGCATAAGGTGGCTTCCTTGGCTGATGGTGCCAGGCCCTGGGAAGGAGCCCCAGGCCAGGGGGGCACCAGGCTTGTTGGCACCTCTGCCGCCCTGGTCTGTGGCCATGCATGTAGGTGTCAGCTCCTGAGCTTCTGTCCCTCAGCCCAGAGCCAGGGCTACTCTCAGGGGGCTTGCACTGATGTTCTGTAGCCAGCTCCACAGTGCCAGGCTGTCCCTGGGCCCGCTTCCAGGGCACTAGGGACTCCCAGGAATGTGGCTTCTCCCAGCACCTTCTTTAGGAGAAAGGAAGAGAAGGGGAAAGAACCAACCTTAACTGAGCATTGCCATGGCACCACTCCCACCTACCCAGAGAAACTCTTCCCTTCCCATGTACCATAAAAACGAAAAGGAGAAAATAACTGAGAAAAACCTGAGTTCCTCCTTTCATTGCCTCTACAATGTGAACGCCATCAATCAATTATACATAGGTTCGCCTCCTAGCACGTATATATTTATCAGTCATAGGATTAGCATGACTAATTAATCAGATCATGGATGCCCAACACAGGGTCTGGTGTAAACGTAATAAACGCTGGGGGGGTTCCCCTCTCCCCCACATAGATCATCTCAGGTTAATCTCACAGTGAAGAAGGGAGGATGGCCCCTGCTAGGTTAGATTGGGTCCTACCTACAGGATCAAGTTTAGATAGAGCACTTCAAATTCCAAGACAACACCTCTAATTGTCACAAAGTTCCCAGAAATTCCTCCCCCACCATCAAGAGAGCCAGTGTTCCTAATGGACACCAGGGAAGAGTGGAGGGGCTGGGCCAGGGGAACACTCAGGTGGGCAGGCGCTTAGACTCCCTCACGCTCCCTTCCAGATTCCCAGGCCTGCCAGGGGTTTTTCTTTTCCTGGTCCTGTTTGAGCAGTGGCTCTTGGCAATACACCTGCCCAGCCGACCTCAAGTCCGGGTGGGATTAAAGGAAAGATGCAGAGAGGACAGACTGCAGTACAGCCCCCTTGCTTTTGTGGGAGAGTGGGAAATATCTCTCGGGGATCTGGGACAGAATTCAGGCTCAGGAAGATGCCATCAGCCAGCAGTTCCTGCTGACCACCACCCTGCTGCCAGGGGACCACACGCTGGCTTACCCGAGGGTCCGGTGGGGTGTCCAGGCAGGATTAAGTCAGGGCTGGCTGTGCTGAGGTTGGAGGGGAATGACGGCTCACCCCTGGAGCTCCCTGGCTAAGGAAGGGGGGGACCTCCATCCGGCTCTTTCTAAGTCCTGATGGGCCGAGGGGATGGGAGCCACACTGATGCAAGAATGACTCTCCAGGACCCGGGTAGGTGGGTGGGGGCTGGAAGTCAGCACTGGCTTGGAGTGAAGTTTCTAATTGGCTCCCTTCCAGCTCCTCCCTGTCCTGTTCCCATGATTGTCAAGGCCAGCGGTCCTGCCCCAAACAGCACCTCCTGCTCTGCAGCTGCTCCCCATCTGTCAGTGGCTCTCTGTTGTCTCCTCAGCCTGCAGTCCAGGCTCCCTTTCCAGTTCTTCATGGCACAAAGCTACCTCTGCTCACACACTGTCCCCTGAAGACCTTGCCTCCTGCTGACTCCTCAGCTTTGTTCATGTCGCTCATTCTTGGGGCTCATCCCTCCTCTCCCCATCAGCGTTCACTGTTGAAAGTCACTGTACCTGCTAGCATCAAGCTCCGGTGCAGTTTTTTCTGAGAAGGCTTTCTCAATCTCTTGACTCACTCCTTAAATACCTGTTCTCCTTCCTTGAAGGCCTTGGCACTTTTTCCCTTTCTAGGAGCAGGCGTGAGAGTGGCCTCATAACATGTTCATTTATACACTTCCCCTCCCCTGACACCCATCTCTTCATTTCAAGAGGCATTTGCTGAGCATCTGCTGTCTTCTAGGCAGTTGCTAAGGGACATGGGTTATGCAAACATCAGTAAGGCAGGGCTCAGCCCTTGGGGAGCTTGAAGCCCAGATGGGATAACAGGCATCCTAACAACTTCATTGTGGCGTGAAAAGCGTCGTGGAGGGGAATCTTGAAGTTTGGAGGAGGAAATGATTTACTCTGTTTGGGGAGAGGCATTGGCATAGAAGCATCACAGAGGCTAAAGGCGTCTTTGTCTTTGGACAGGGACCTACACCTTTCTTGTCTATTTCATTCTGTGTCCAGACAGACCCAGGCCCTACAGGATGCCAAGAAAATGTGTGTTGCATTGCGAAGAGGCAGATCTAGGCTCTCCGTCCCTTCGAGGCCTTGTCCACAGGACAACTATCCAGTGTCATAACTGTTGCATTTCCTCACAAGCCATGAGCCCCTGGGAGGCAGTGAGTGGCTTTAATTCCTCACTGCATTATTTTTCAGAGCCTGCACAGGGCAAGGGGGTAACAGAGCTCCACGGGGTCAAGTCATGGGTGGCACTGACTGAGCCCTGATGATCCTATCTTGAAAGTCGGCTCAGGTAAATCGTTCTGTCTTCCCTCTTGTTTCTGATCTGGTCCTTTCACCACGTGCAAATGAATTAACTCCTCAACCCCGAGGGTAGTCCGGAGGGTGTAGAGCCAACCTTAAGACAAGATGTAAGCTCCCACGGTGGCTTCATTGTTCACTAGCTGAGCCCTCCAGGCTGCTGGAGCTTCCTCCCCCCGAGGGCCAGCCAACCCCTATCTCATCAGATCCCCTTGAGAGGCAGGACATGATGTGGAGGTGACTTCTGGCTTCAGCTTTCCTTCTGTAATTGGTTCACAGATGATAAGATGCCTTATCTTCTGGGTCTTAAGGAAGCTTTGATCTGGGGATCTAGGAAGACTGGACATAGCTTTAGCAGGAACTAGTACACCCTGTTTTACATATTCCATTAGAAAAGGCTTCTGTGGCCAAGGAAGCTCGAGAAACATCTTGGTGAAATAAAACAACGATTTCTCCGTTGCAGGACTCGGCCTCGCCTCTGCTATGGCTGACAGGTGCCAGGCGTCTCCAGGAGGGTGCACAGTGTGCAGTGATGCTTATGCTTAGCCAGGAACCCATGAGGAAACCTTTCGGAATTATCAATCCCAGGTATATCATGGAGCTTGCCCTTCTAGGACGGTGGAACATGTTCCTGGTATGCAGTATATGTGTGTATATTAGATAGAGTCACGTCTTACCAGGACTCCCGAAGCTAATGCAGCCCAGAGATTCCACAGAATTCTTGCATTCAACAGAAGCAAAAATCAGAAAGTGGATTCCCTCCCTGCTTCAAATCATAGAGAGGTCAAAGTCATGTAATAATAACCTCACTTCTTAAGATAGGTTCCCAAGGCCAGTTATGTGGTTGGAGTGAAGAGCTTGACCTTGGAGTCAGGCAGAGCCAGTGGGTGCTGCTTCTACCCAGTGCAGTCACCTCCGCCAGTTTCCACATCTATAAATGGGTGATCTTAGTCCCCACTGCACACGGCTGTTGTGAGGATTAAATGGGATAAAGGACATCACATGCTCAGCATGGTGCTTGACACGTAATATATGTTTAATAAATGCAAGCTATTAAAAATGAGACTCATACATTTTTTATTCTTGGAGTTCACAAGCCCTTGAACTTGGAGGGAGGGGTTATGCATCACTCCACACGCTGATCTTTACAGCAGTGATTTTCAACCTTTTTTTATCTCACAGCACCCTTGAACCTGTAGTTAAACTACCTCAGCACACTTACATAGGTGTTGATTTAAAAAAGTGAAAAAATATGTACTATGTTTTGAACTTCTTTCAAAAGTAATTTAATTAATGATCTTTAACACTTTCATTGCACACCTAAGATCCTCTCATGGCATACCAGTGTACCAGGGCACACCGGTTAAAAATCGATGGCTTAAAATGTTCTCTTCCTTCAGCCTATTCAAGTTCACTTTGATGGGGAGCCCAGGAGTTTTCAGCATGAGGAAACACTTGTCAATACTTTCAAAAATATATAAAAAAGATTAGCCAAGACCCAAGACCCCAACCGCAGACCAATTAAGTCAGAATTTCCAACCATGCGGCCATGACACTGGCATTTTTAAAAGCTCCCTAGGAGATTCTAATGTGTAGCTGGAACCGAGTTAGACTATGATCACCCTCTCTACTGATACGACCTCTCTCTTCCAATCCCCCCCAAACCCAGTCTTTCTGTAGAAAGGGGAAAGAAGCAAACTCCGACCTTTTTCCATGTTGTCTTAGGGCATCCAGAAATGCTTGGTCCAAAGAGAGTGCTGGAGGCAATAAAATAATAACTTGTTTATCCAGCTCGTAGCTCTAGTACTGGAACTATTCCCATAAATGTGAGGAAGGCCGGGCAGGGACCGGTTCCCCTTCTCATTTTAAAGAGGAGGAAATTGAGCTCTGAGACATTAAGTGACTTGCTTGAGGTCGTGCAGTGACATAAACAGGTCCCTTCCTCTCCTAGGACAGCAGCAGTGTGATGTGCAGGGGATGGCAGATGACAAGCAGGGGGGCCCTGGGAAGGCACGGCAGGGGCAGGGAGCCTGTGGGGCCCCTTGGCCCCCTCAGGACACAGCTTCGCCTGTTGCCACCAGGCCCTGGGGGGCTCGCTACGCGGGGGGTCCCTGCCGCGTTCAGTCAGAGGGACTTCTCAGTAGGGATGAGGACACGGGCTCGCACAGGCCACTTTGACCAGATCACGGGACCTGCCCCAGCCCAGAAAACCTCCCAGACTCAGATATGTCTGTCATTCGTATGCTCTTTACCTCCACTTGCTTCCCTTCTTCCCGTCTTGTGCCTCCTTCTTTCCTTTTTCTTTCTTTCCCTTCATTCTCGTTCTCCCAGTTTCAGACATTTATTAAGACTGCGCAGGCGTCAGGCACTGCCTGTGGCCCTGGGGATGGGAGAGCCTCATCCTTCTCTCCCCTACCCTGTCTGCGTACTCTCCACACCCTCGATCCACTCACTCAGTTCTCACGAAGGCTCTGTGCAGCAGGAACTATTACAACTCCGTTATTGAAGACGAAAAAATTGGAGGTTCAGAGAGGCTGGGTAACTTCTCCATGGTCACACAGCTAAAGCAAGGCTGGCCTGTGGATCTAGTGGGCCCAGCCTTTTTCTCCTAAGGCCTGGGATGCTCAGCTCAGAAAAGGCAGGGGATCTCTTGCAACCTGGGGATCCCAAGTCTACACTTTGTACAGCGCCCTCTCCACTTCATCCTGTCCCTTTCCTTAAATGGGGCAGGTTCCCACACATTGGTTCAACCTTGGCTCCCTGTGGAGGCCTCGGGTGGCATCTGATTTCTCCTAGGAGCTGTCAGCACTTGTCCTGGAGCAGGAAGAGCAGGGTGCTGAGCCCAGGTGGCCTCACTGGAAGGGAAGGAAGGCGTCCAGGCGGAAAGAGGGAGCCCTGCACCCCACACCTTCCCTGTTGAATCTGGCTACTTGTTTGTAGGCGAGAACCAATTCCTACGTGCCTGGTTTGGAAAGGGGAAGAGGTGAAATAGCTGGGGAGAGAAAGGAGGTGCCTCCCGCACAAAAGGGAAACTGTGCTGTGTGGCCTACATGGACTGAGGTCTGGTATTTCACGGGCTCAGGACAAATTCCAGAATGTTCTAGTTCGACAGGAAGCCCAAAGACCATTTTGCTTTTTACTTTACTGAGTTTAGAATAAAGCTAAGGAGAGATCAGCAGATGTGCGTCACAGCCAGAATCAGTGACACTGGGAGAGAGAGGGACACAGACACAGGGCTGGGTCTTGGGACAGAAATTTCTTATTTCTGGTTCAAGAAGGCTTGATTTCTCTCACCCCATTTCCGTTGGCCTCTTGGCCCTTCATCGCGGCAACCGTCCTAATTATGATACTTCAGCTTTTTCGAGTTGGGTGTCTGTGACCTGCAGCCATCACTAGTAATGAACATGAAGGCCCCCTTGGTCCCGCAGAGGTGCCAGTGCTGGGACTTGGGCCCTTCTCAGCCTTAATTGCTTAGACACATTTCAAGGGTGTCCCTCTGTCCTGAGTTGGAGGGTGGAATAATCAGGGAATCGTCTTGTGCTCCCTGCCAGGGATGTGTATTTTCCGCCCTGGCTACTCATGCACCAGCAGAAACAGCGTCATCTGGTGCTGGTTAGAAAATACAGAATCCAGGGCTCTATCCAGTGATTTTCAACCATTTTAATCTCAGGGCACACTTGAACTTGTAATTAAACTTTCTCGGCATACTTAAATTCTGTTGATCAAAAATAACAGAAAAAGATAATATATTTACTGTGCTGTGAACTTCTTCAGAAAATCATTTAATTAATGATCTTTAAAAATTTTCTCGGCACACCTAAGATCCTCTTGCAGCACACCAGTGTACCGCAGGACAGCAGTTGGAAATCACTGCTCCACTCAGAGCTACAGAAACAGAATCTGCATCGTTTTTCTTTTTCTTTTTTTTTGTTTAATTAAATCACAGCTGTGTACCTTAATGCAATCATGGGGTACAATGTACTGGTTTTATATATACTTTGAAATATTTTCATCAAACTGGTTAACATAGCCTTCATGGGATTTTCTTACTTATTGTGTTCAGACATTTATAGTCTACTTTTAGTAAGTTTCACCTGTAGAATCTGCATCTTAACAAGATTCCCAGGTGGTTCATGTGGCCATTGAGGTGTGAGCAAAAGGAGCAGTTCTGTTCACCCCAGCTCATGCCTGTATCTGCCTTGTATCTTTTCCTAGTTCAGAGTCAGAGAACTGTTCCTGGCTGTGCCTGTGGCTCATACCTGCAATCCCGGGTGGATGGCTTGAGTTTGGCAGTTTGAGAGCAGCCTGAGCAAGAGGGAGATCCCATCCTTACTAAAAATAGAAAAAGTAGCCAGGCATAGTGGTGCCCACCTGTAGTCTCAGCTACATGGGAGGCTAACACAAGACGATCACTTGAACCCGAGAGTTTGAGGTTGCTGTGAGCTATGATGATGCCACAGCACTCTACTAGGGTGACAGAGTGAGACTCTGTCTCAAAAAAAAAAAAAAAAAAAAAAAAAGAGAAAGAAAAAAAGAAAAGAAAACTTCTCCTGTGCGCTAAGGAGCAGACGATGGTACCCCTGAGCTATAGTTGGTAGCTGTGTCCCAATAGCAAGATCTTGGTGGTAATAGGTAACGGTCCCTATAGCTAAATGGGTAATGGATCAGTCAGCTCTGTAGAGAGGATGAATGAAAAATGAAGATGGGAAAGTCTCTCTCGCTGTTCTCCCTGATGTTGCCAGGTGGGGCTAAGATCCCAGGCATGCTCAGAGGGCTGAGGCTGAGCAGCCCCATGCAGGGAAGGGATGTTGGGGGTGGGTTAGAAAAGTGGGCATAGGTGTCACTTCTGGGGCACCTTGTCCATTCCCTGCTTGCCCACGAGGCTGTGGGATTCCTAGCCTCAGCTGCAGCTCTTTACTTTTAGGTGTGAGGCACTGGGGTAGGGTAACAACTGTCATAAACGATGCCTGCCTCTCACTGGCTTAGCCTCTAATCACAGTCAACTTCATTTCTTGCTCACATTGAATCTGATCAGGGCTTTGGAGGGAAGCCCTCCTCGTGATGGCTAAAGCCAAGGCTCTTCCTAGCACTGCTGCAGCCTTCCCCTAGGCCTCGAGTCCTCCACAGGGTCCTCTGTCCCGTGCCGTGAAACGAGGGAGACGACACACCAGGTGTGGAGCACATGAGCTCAAAGATGATCCGCTTCTCTTGTGCTCATACTCCACCAAGCAGAAATCTCAGTCAGTGGCCCCGCTCCACTCCAGGGGAGGCCCAAACTTGCGGGGCAGCTGTGGGGTATGACTATCTGTGTGTGTGTTACCTTCAACCATCTGGCTGCTCTCTCGGTGGCTCTGGCATCATGGAGACACCTGGGCTTGAGGACACAGTCCCACGGGGCTATGGAATCCCCTTACACCTCGCTTTCCTCCCTTATGAGCTAGGAATCATTAACCTTCCCGATCACCATTACTGATTTATTAAAACATATTAAGAGGACCTGAGACATCCCAGATGCCAGAGACAGAGACCCCACAGTGTAGCCTGGCACTGTCACTTAAGCATCGTTTCAGGTCTGCTAGAGATTCTGTGAGCTCGGAAACATCTTTTAATAAATTACTTTTCTGATTCAACTAGCTAGAGTGGGCTCTGTAGAATTGGCATTGTCCCAAGACTGCATGAAGACCTTCGGTTGTCTTCTGACCAAGGACGAGATTATGATGGCTCATCATCCCCACCCACAATAATTCAAAATAAGAACAACGGAAACCACATGTGCACACACATGGTGTGTGGCAGGACCCGTGCTGGGGACCTGGGATGCACTAATGACAAGGCTTGGCCCTGCAGCAGCCCCTGGCCTACCAGATAGTGGGCAGCTGACGCCTGGTGTGTTGGCAGTGCTGTGGTGACGGCATGTGAGGCTTGCCGGGGACACTGATGAGGAAGGGCATGAGTCCACCCCGGGGAACAGAGAAGGCTTCCTGGAGGAGGTGACCCTATAGGAAGGTAAGGCATTTTCCAGAAAAGGGAAGGAAAGGCATTACAAGCAGAGGAAGACAACGTATATAAAAGTCCCAATGTGGAGCATCGGGGGTAGCTCTAGACTGAAAGCTGGTGCTTCCTCAAAATTCATATATGGAAACCCTGATTGTTTGTGTTTTTTTTTGTTTTTTTTTTTTTCTGGGATTTTTTGTAATCTTTTTTTTTTTTTTTTATTGAGTCATAGCTGTGTACAATAATTCAGTCAAGGAGTACAGTGTGTGGGCTTCACATACAATTGGAGATATTTTTATCAACCTGATTAATATAACATTCATGATATTTTCTCATTTACTAT
>CAUYRH010142947.1:0-19853 GCA_963574655.1 Perodicticus potto | reverse complement strand
GAAAACTATGAAAACCTGAGAAAAGAAATAACAGAAGACATTAACAAATCCAAGAACATACCATGCTCATGGCTAGGAAGAATCAACATCAATAAAATGTACATATTACCTAAAGTAATCTACAGATTTAACTCACTCTCCATTAGACCCCAATATCATACTTTGAAGAACTTAAAAAAAAAATAGTTCTTTGTTTCATATGGAACCAGAAGAAACCTCAAATAGCCAATGCAATTCTAAGGAATAAAAACAAATCTGGAAGCATCTTGTTACCACACTTCATGTTATACTACAAGTCTACAGTGATCAAAATAGCATTGTGCTGGCACAAAAACAGAGACAATAATCTGAGGAATAGGGTAGAAAACCCAGAGATGAAACCAACAACATATTGCCTTCTGATAGTTGATAAACCAAATAAAAGCATATGCTAGGGAAAAGAATCCCTATTCAATAAATGGTGGAGGGAAAAATGGTTAGTCACATGTAAAAGACTGAAACTAGACCTGCACCTCTCACCACTTATAAAAATTGACTTGTGTTCATTCTTAACATCTGCAGACTCACTGATCCATCATTTCAACCATGCTTTGAACCAATAACACCAATATCCTGAATTCTCTTATCTGGGGTTAAGAAGAAAAGTAAAATATGGCTCATTACCTCCAAACTACAGTGTATCAAGGGGGAAGCCAGTAATACCTAATCACAGTGCTGAATGAGAAATGTTACCGCTCACAGAGGTCTCCCCATATGAAATAGCATCTTCTGTTACTCTCCACCTTCTTACTCTGCTTTATTTTCCTTCACATTGCATTTTAAAAGGTAACATTTTATTCAATACACATGTTTTATTGATGTCTTCTTTTTCTCCAAGCTAGAATGTAAAATCTGAAAGGCCAGTCCTTCTTTACTTCAGTGCTCTGTTCACAGTGCCAAGAACAGTGCCTGGCATGAAGTGGGGATTCAATAAACTACCAATAAATGAATTAACAAGATTGGTAAGTGTCGTGAATAGGATATGCAAAAGAAGTACAAAGAAGGAAGAGGAGCTATTCGACCTAGGAATATAGGGATGTGTATGTTTGTCAGAGAGAGAGACGGAGGTCTTACTCATCCTGTGAAACAATAGAGGTTAGCATAGGTTAATTAACCTAATAACCTTCCTGCACTGGATTGAGTACCACTTTAGGTTTCCTTAGTACCATCTGACTGACACATTTATAATATTTATCGGTTCATATCTGTCCCCCAGTGTATTTGGTATCTGTGAGAGTAGATACTGTGTTTATAATGTATATCCCAAATGCCTAGTATATTGACAGTCATAAAATTATGCTCAATAAATGTTTGTTGACTGAAAATAATGACTAGATGAGTCTCTTTTAAATACTGATAGTCCAGGAAGGGTTAACATTTTAAGCTATTAACAGCTCTAGATTCTATACTACCTAGCTATGTGACCTTGAGAAGGATGCTTAGTCTCTCAGCGCCTCAATTCCTGCTTTCTTCTGAGAGGCTATATAGGGATTGTGATACGTACATATAACATGTGCCCAGAATCTGACTTAGCATCTGGCATAGCATAGGATTGAACTACATGATAGTTTCTGTAGTAAAAACCATTTACGGCAATAGAAATGAATCATTTTAGGACAGATATAGATGAGGGGAGGAGCAGAGGACATGAGATCACTGGGAAGCTAAGTGAGGTATTTCTGAGAATAACCAAAGTCCTAGGATACCAATAAGTTAGTCTCACCCCAATCTTTGCACCATACTCACTAGTGCATGAGCAGAGAGGCTCTGAGGATTACAAATAGGCAATAGCATATGGTAACTATGAAAAGGGAAAAACCAAAAGGAAAAGAACTAAAGGTCACCATTGACCTTGAAGAGGCCATCTGATTATGGGTAAAAGAACTAAGAGAAAAGTATTTCATTAAGAACATTACAAATCATTAGTCATGTAGTACTAACAATCCCCTTCTGAAGAGCAGATGTCAAAGTGAATTCCCTCTGTTACTGGTGGGTTGAAATGGACAAATTTTAGGGCATTCTGATGAGGAGTTGAGCCAGTCAGGGCCACCAATCAAATCCTTGAGAATCCCAAGTGAAAAATCATACTAAGCAACATGAAGACATGCACAACATTTGCCTCTGCAAACTGAGCAAAGCTCTCTCAAAGATAACATCAGGCCAATTTCCGAGTAGTCTGCTTTGCCATAGTCCTCCTTAGGTTCATCTTTCCTTTTGAAAGAGATAAGAAGTAAGTGCTATAGCAGCTGCAACAAGGTAAAACTGCTGAGCTATAGGAAGAGGTACCTTCTAAAGTCAATGGCATTTAAAATGCTAACAGTGGGGATGGGTGAGGGGCTTTAGGGACTGTGAAAGTGAAGGCAGATACAAGGTCAGAACACTGAAGGCAGAAAAAGAATTTAAATAAGGAGGGAGAAGATAGACAGTGCTGTAACTTAAAGCCCAACAATGTTAAAGTAATTGAAACAATCTTCCCAGACTAGAGAAAACACCACCATAGGCTAAATTAATGTATGGGAATTGATAGTAATGGAAACATTCAGTCTTTGGACTTTTTTGTTTTTTATATATGTCCTGATGCTATTATTTGATTTTTTTTCAAGTCAAAACCATTTGGAGTACTTTCTCCACTTTTAGCACAGTGCTGAACATAAAAGAGATGATCAATAAATAGGTTGTGTTGTCAACATTAACGTTGGGATTCCATTCCTTTGTTTTGTCTTCTTCACAATATTGTCTTCTGTCTCTGCTCTGCTCTTGTTACCACTTAGCCCTTGTGGGCATCTTCAGGACTTAGAGACTTTTTTTTATGGTGGGGGGGAGGGGAGAGACAAGAGTTTCCCTCTGTCGCCCAGGCTAGAATGCTGAGGCATCATAGCTCACAGCAACCTCAAACTCTTGGGCTCAAGAGATCCTCTTGCCTCAGCCACTCAAGTGGATGGGACTACAGGTGCCTGCCACAATGCCAGACTATTTTTAGAGATGGGGGTCTCTCTCTTGCTCAGGCTGGTCAGGAATTCCTGAGCTGAGGCAATCCACCTGCCTCCACTTCCTGGAGAGTTAGGATTACAGGACTGAGCCACAGTACCCGGCCATGGCTAACAGATTTCTAAGCATAATTACAGATGCTTAGAGATGTGCACTGGATAAAGATTTCAAAGATGACATAAAAGAAAGTCCTAGATAACTCCAGAATAAAGGAAAAAGAGAAGACTTAATGCGAAGTACATTTACTTAAATGAAAGAGACAATATTGCAAAGACAGATTAGGAGGGTGGGGGGAGAGTAACAAGAGCAGAAAATACAGGAATGGTGAAATATGGATAATCCTGGACTCTTTCTACTCAGAAGCTTCACCATTATTAAGTATGTGTTGAATCTGTTTACATTCTTCATATTTGTTTCATCATCACCACACTTCTGCAAGGAGAAATTTATTATTCCCATCATACAAATGAGAATAGCAATAGCCTCTGTTCCCATATCTTCTTATTTCACATTAACACTGTTTTAAGAGAGAAACAGCAATGAGAAAATTGAACTGGCCCAAATATCAGACATTACCTACCTCAGAATACAAGCATTAAAAGAAAACACTGCCTCCTTCCCTCTTAATTTCAAACACATCTCTCTGGAGATAAAAATCATTCAATAAATTCTGAACAAACTCATTATACAACCCACTACTGAAAGAAGCCAAGACTACCAAAACTAAAAACACACCTTTTGATATATAATCAATACAAGGTTATGCAGTAAAGTTGTCCTAGGAAGTACATGTGTATGTTACCACCCAATTTCAACATGAAATTCCATTGTAAATAAGATTCATCTTCCAGATACTAAAACAGGGATTATATTAGGCAAGATTCCTAATAATTATTTGGCAGTTATGGGAGGGGCAAGCCAGTTAATAAGAGAAGCTGTAGGACTTGGATCTTATGGCAATATTAAAGTATCAACCAGATTTGGTCTGCTATAGGGTTAACCTTTTCAAAATCCTTTCAAAACTGGCCAGCTCTAGTTGGAATGTTTCTAATACAATTGCCCATACTTGCCAAGAAAGATTCCCATTAAATGCAAGGGGGGATAAAATTTGCTGGTTGTAGCATGTTTTTTCTGAGCAGATTAAGGGCTGTTCAATAGAAGTATAATAGAATGTGTAAATCTAGGATGACTTGGGAGCAGTGTATCTGACATTGAAGATACAGAGCTGTCATAGTGGAGAGCAGTAGAAATTCCGGTAGAGATAATGCATCTTCTGACAATATTTGAGCAATAAAAATAGATTTAAGCCAAAATAAAACACCAAATACCTCATAAACACAGCCACCAGCAGCCACCTTTTCAGCATACGTTAAAAATTCAATAGGAATCATTGCCAATTAAAAAGGCAGCCTTGACATTTAAACTGTACTGCAATAAATAAAAGGAAATTCTGAACCTGCTCTTGTGATGAGGAAGCAGGTGATCAAAATACCTTCTTGTCCCACTGGGCTATGAAAACAGTCACTGATTCTGGTTTCCAGAGATAAACTTGGGCAACTGGTTCTTCCACTAAAGACTGGTGACCTTCTGCAATCTATTTCCAAAGAAAACATTTCACACTAACTTTCAAGATGTCTTAAAAAAAAATGTCTAATACTCCCTTCTCAATGTTCTAGAAAATAAGAGAGATACTTGTCATGTCTACCACCTTCAAACTTCTCCTCATATCAGATTAAATAATTTACCTACCTGCCCACACACTGGCTTTTACACTCAAAGGAGAACTCACACAGAGAAACACTTTCTACTGCTTCTATGTTAATTTTCTCTGTTTTCCTACTCAATTCAGTTTGAGTGGCTTTTAAAAATTCTCCTGAAAAAGAATTTGCACTTTGCACCAAGCTGTGGAGGGACCTTTCATTCCCAGGACTCAGAATAAAATTTTCCTGAAGAAAGCCTAGATATTATTCCTAGAAACCTCTTTACCAAATGCTCTTCTATGAGGTTAAGGACTGTCTTTCATGATCTATAGCCTTTAAGCCTGCTATGAGCGAGCACCTATGTACCATTTAAAACTTGTGACTCAAACAGGGTTGTGATGAATTACGGCACCTAAAATTCCCAACTCTGTATACACTTCCACACAGGGACACAGAAATTCGGAAATCTGAAAAGAAACACATCTAAAGCAGTGTTTTAGGGGTTAAGTTCTCCTTCCCAGCTAAGTAAGATACTCAGCAAAGAAAATGTGGAGCTAATGACTACTAACATGAATAAAAGTTTAAAGAAAGAGATTAACTTGATGATTCATGTTATCAATATTATAAGACAGAAACAACTAACTAAAAAATGACTACAGATAGCTGGGAGCAGTGACCCACCCCTGTAATCCCAGCACTCTGGGAGGCCGAGGTGGGTAGACTGCTTGAGCTCAGAAGTACTTCAAGACTAGCCTGACCAAGAGCAAGACCCTGTCTCTAAAAAATATCCAAGCATTGTGGCGGGCACCTGCAGTCCCAGTTACTTGGGAGGCTGAGGCAAGAGAATACCTTAAGCCCAAGAGTATAAGGTTGCTGTGAACTGTGACGCCATGGCACTCTACCGAGGGTGACAAAGTGAGACTCTGTCTCAAAAAATTAAATAAATATAAATTAAAAAATGACTACAGTTAGAACCAAAGTTTGACTACTATACAAACACTAAAATAATCAAAGTTCTCTAAACCTAACTACTCAATAAGAGCTATAAAACTAGGTGAATATTAGCATGAATATGTAAGTCAATAGTTGCTATTTACAGCAGCCCATCCATGAACCTCTAAACAGTACCTGCCATAGCCAGGGTATCTGACTTTGGGCTGTTCACTTTTCTACAGGAGACAATTTTCCATTGATACCTACTTATTTGACGTGTTATATTCTAGAAGAAGATGATGACGAGTGACGCCAGGCATTATGGTGGTATGGCACACTGCTGGTTGTCTCTTGAAATTTATCCTCTCCTTCCTTTTAGTAATGGAACCCAATCCAAGTTGTGTGTTTTAGTCCATTTAGGCTGTTATAACCAAATACCACAGACTGGACGGTCCAAGATCCAGGGGCCAGCAGATTTGGTATCTGGTGAGGGCTTATGCTCTGCTGCAAAGATGGCATCTTACTATATTCTCACATAGAAGAAGGGACAAAGGTGGTCCCTTGAACCTCTTTTATAAGGGAACTAATCCGGCTCAAGAAAGCAGAGCTATGACTTGATGACACCTCAAAAGCTCCACCTCTTAAAACTATTACATTGGGTATTAGGTTTCAATACATTAATGTTGAGTGGACAAAAATATTCAGATCAAAGCACTATGGCTAAACACGTGCATGTTTATTTAGAGACCACATATGCCAGCTTACCTTTTCAACTAGGTGTGACTATGTGACTAGCCATAAGGATATGAGCAGAAGTGATGTGTGGATCTTCTGCTTCACATCCTCAGAAATGAAAATAATTGAACTATATAATCTCTCTCTCCTTTTTCTTCCATGGAACACAGATGAAACTGTGATCCAACTTTGACCATGTAGATCAAGGGCATTCCTAGGTCACGGTGGAGTCATGAGATGGAAGGAATCTGACTCCCTAAGTGATTTCATAAAGCAGAACTGCTGCATCTAAACTGTGAAATCAAAAGAAAAAAACTTCTATATTATTTAATTTAAACCACTCTATTTTTGGTCTCTATGGCACAGTTTCTTAGCCAATCCACTAACTAATATCAGTTAACTGTTTAAAACCATTTGCTTCAGAGTCACACTGGTTTTGAATATTTACCTCAAAATTATTAGCTGCAAGCCTATAGGAGAGTTTCTGAACCTCAACTTGCTCATCTGTAAAGTGAAGGGAAATAATGTACTAGGGTATTATAAAGACAGGGCATACGGAACATTTTAACACAATGTCTGTCTCACATTAAGTACTTTATAACTGTTACCTGTAGCTATATATGTCTCAATGAGGTAGAAAATTTTTGTAAGTACTATCAATTAAATTAATAAATGAGTATCTATGTGGCTAAAAAAAAAAATCTAAGTAGTAGAGAAACTGCTTTGAGATTTACTACTATGCCATTATCGGGAAACTTCTCGAGGGACTCCATTTCATTTTGACACATTGCAAATGATGTGGAAGTCCTGTTGTGTAGAAATCTGCTAGAAAAAGAAACTATAAAAGGATGATTCTTTCCATACCAAATAGGTTGCCATAGAATATGCAAATGACACTAAGTCAGTGAAGAACTGACCTGTTTCCATGGCAAATCATTAGCACAGGTAAATAGCTTCCAAAATACCAGGGAGATAAAAATGTACCACAGGAGCAACCCAAGAGAGGTCTGCTTCTCCAAAGGTCAAGCCCTTGTCAGAATGCAAACTTCATGACAGATGGAGAAAAATGGGAACATGTTGCTCAGCTGGTACTGGGTTGGATGTATTGTTATTTTCTCTTTTTCCCATTTTCCAATGCCAGGGGACACTCTATAGAAGCAGAGAGGGGAAACAAATATGTCTTAGAAATGAAACAGTGTTAAGAGAAAACCCTAGAACCAAGATACAAAACCACTGGCCAGTGGGACCTGTTGGAATACAGTAGTCCACAAAGCACTGTAACTGAAACAGGTATCCTGTTCCTAGCCATTCCGGCAAGTCATTCATCAGTATCTGCATATAGTACCATGAATCTGTGGCAGACAGATATCAGAGAGACAAATTCTAACTTGTGCTATGCCCTGTGATTACAGCAAGACAGTATTACTCTCATTTCTAAAAGGAGCAGTGTCTTTTTGTCTTTTCAGAATGACAGGGGCCATCACTGGCAATTGTCCAAACAGCTGGATAAACAGATAAATGCTTTAGGTATCCCCAGAAATAAGTTAAGATAAGCAATCCTGCAATGTTCAAATATTGGGTTTTCACGGTGCATTTGTTTGATGTTCATATTTTGCTGTTTTTGTTTTTTTTTTAATTTCAACTCTAGATCCCTGCCTTTGTTTCTTGGCCTGTGGACTACACTTCACATCTCCTTAATCTGTAATCATCAGAGAAGGAACACCTTTACTCTTAATTTGAAATGAATTTTTTAAAAAATCAATTGCATTTAGTCTTCTTCATATTGAAGAAGATATGCAGTTCCAAAGACATCAAGTAACAAATGTTTTCTTCCAGGGATCTCTTTAACACTTCTCCCCCTCAACCAACTCTAGTTTTTCTTTTTTCCTTCGCTTTTTTGTTTCTGGTACCACACTTTTCTATTTCCACCTATTATCTCCCATGCTGCAAAACACATTTTTCTGCCTTCACATCACTGCTCACAATTTTTTTTTAACCATTCATTCATTGTTTTCAGACAGACTCTCACTCTGTCTCCCTGGGTAGAGTGCTATGACATCATAGCTTACAGCAACCTCAAACTCCTGGGCTCAAGAGCTCCTCCTGCCTAGATCTCTCGAGTAGCTGGGACTAGAAATGCCACACCCGTGTTCATAGCCGCACTACTCACCATACCTAAAGATCAGAAGCAACTCAAGTATGCATCCACAGATGAATAGTTGATGGAAATGTGGTATATAAATAGGATATTATTCAGCTTTTAAAAAGGAGGAAATTTGGACATGTGGTAAAACATAGATGAACCTTCAAAGTGTTATGGTAATAAAATAATCCAGTTACAAAATGCCAAATATTATATGGTTTCACTTACATGAGGTACCTACAGTAGTCAAAGTCAGAGACAGAAAGTAGAATATGGTGCTTTCTGGGAAAGAGAGAATGGGGAGTTATTGTTTAATAGGAACAGTTTCTGTTTTGCAAGATATAAAGAGTTCGGGAGATAGATGGTGGTGATGGTTATACAACAATGTGAATGTGCTTAATGTCACGGAATTGTACACTCAAAAATAGTTAAGATGTTAAATTATAGGTCATGTGTGTTTTATTGGAATTTTTAAAATGTCAGTGTCATCAAAAAGAAGTCTGAGAAGTCAGCTTAGCAAAAGAGGAGCCTAAGTAGACAAGACCACTAAACTAAATGTTATGTTGTGAATGTGGTTCTGGAGCAAAAATGAACACTAGATGAAAACGAAGGAAATTAAAATAATGCAAATAATTTACATAATGATAATCCATAAATATTGGTTCATCAATATATTCTGCAAATACACCATATTAATGTAAGGTATTAACAATAGGGGAAACTGGTATGGGTTACATCCGAACTCCTTATACTATCTTAATTGTTCCACCAATCTAAAACTATTGTGAAATATAGCTCATTTTTTAAAAAGATACCATTTCCTATGGTTTTCATAATGTGACCTACTTAAAAAAAAACCCAATTACAGCTCTATAGCTGACATTCGAATTGTTATTCATCCTCTTAGTGCCCACCTCTGAGGAGCTTTAATGTGCTTCACTGATCATTTCTTTAATCTAATTAATCCTGAGTTCATTCATATGAGGTAAGGGCAAGCACCATGATAGAATTATCCTGTTTCTTTAATAAGGAGACTGAGGCACAGAAAACTTAAGGGTTGGTCCAAGGCCAAACATCTAATTTGGTGTCAAAGCGAAGAGAACAACCCTATTGTCTTCATTTCCCTTGTTAGGCTCCAAGGGCATTGTTCCCTAATGAGCCTTTCAAGATGTACAAATATAATTGGAAGACTGGAAGAATATGGCCAAAGCTTAGTTATCTCTCTAAAGAGTATAAAATCACTCATTCCTTCTATTCACTACTGCAAGGACTCCACCAACTGTGTGCTCTGATATTTCACCTGCCCCCAATATTCTCCTCCTCACTAAATACATGTCCATTTAATGACTAAAGGAATATGTATAAGAATGAAGTAATCAAGGAGCGAGTTGTCAAGGGAAAGGGACATCAGTAGACTATCTGGGAATGATTCTTGCTCCTAAGCCAGGCAAATTGTGGCGTATCTATCATCTCAGCTTCCTAACCCTCGTCCACATACCTATTACTATAATCAATCAAATTGTTTTCTAAGAGATATCTCACTCTACTCTCCCTCCTCCATAAACTCAGCAAAAATAGTTTTTGGAAAACATGGCTTCACTAATTATGCGGGCTGTTTAAGCATGTTACATCCTTTGCCACGACACGTACCAGGATTCCCTTCTATGGCCTTCAAAAACACAAGGGCTTCCTTGCATGCAGCTGATCTGCTAATTGTAAATTGAATCTTTTCTCCCCATTAACACATTATAATTGCAGGAAAGGTTCATCTTCATTTTTAAATAGACATTAGTTTAAATACTTGACCTTTGTTTCCCTGCTATCCACCTCACCAGAGAGTTCATAATCTATTAAGGCCAACATTTAAAAGCAGCAGATGCATTACATATTTTAAGAAACCTTCCTCAATTAAATCCTTCAGAAATGCAAATAATCACCACGTTTCTTTCATTAAATTTAGATTTTTCAAATAGGAGGCTCTTTCAAGTGTAGGCATACCTATATTCTGAGAGCCATAACAGAAATTTCCCTACTACTATTTTTATGTTCCCGTTGATTTAAACATTTTAAAATCCCCAAACGCTACTCCCCTGTGTGTTTTAACAGCCACTGATCATTTGATCATCTACAGCTATAAGCTATTTTTCTCTTCTAAAGTATCATCAACACTAACTGCAGACAGCTCCTGTGGAAGTAAACAAGTATCTGGATAGTATTAATGCCCAGCTGTTGGAAAGTAGCTCTAAGGTGGTAACGTATTTTGAAAACATAATTTGCAAATCTTCACAATTGAGCACTAACCTCTATGCTTAATTTAGAATGAATACCCAGGCAGAGCTCTTCCTCCAGGGCACCTAAAAGACTGCTGACACTCAGTGAACATTAAAAATCATTTTACTAGCAATGCAGTGATGGCGTAGGAAGACTGGCAGTTAGGTGGAGGGAGTGTGTGACATTTCTAGCATGGCTCGGAAAAAACACAACATAGCCTAATAAGGGAGGGGGTTGAGGCATCATATTTTATCAGAAGACAAAGTTGACTACTATACTACACACCAGAATAATTTGCCTGAATAATTTGCCAATAATTTGAGTAATTTCAAATTACATACTTTCATTTCCTTTCGTTTCTGCACAAGACACTTAAACTTATGACTTGCAAATGAGATAAACGCCCAGTCACATATCAATGAATATGTAAAGCTTCCTATCAAAATGGCCCATTTCAGATTTCACCTTCCCTGAGGGCAGAGATCACATCTATGAGATATTTCTTGTGCCTCACTGGCACCCCACAGAAAGCACAAACACAATTTCACAAGTTATGATTTGGATTCTAGGGAGGAGCTATTTGGATTCTAGGGAGGAGCTAAATCTACACTCTATCATTCTGGCACAAATCTGGGCACTGGCATCATTTCTAAATAGGTATATTAGCTTTTTAACAAGTACTAGTTAGTCATGCACAAAACGTTCTTTCACTATAAATCCCGATCACCATCTCCAGTAGCTACATGAGTTACTCAAAGCTCAGCAACTCCTAAAGAAAACGTCTCATGTTATTTCCGTTGCCTGCAGTGACTTTCTCCACTTGGGCCCCTAGTATTCACATGATAGAGTTCACTAAGTTTAATATCTTAGTTAGATATCTCTTAGAGATGTTCCCATTAACCTGTTCTTTCTGTTGCAATCATCACCCATTACACTGTAAACTCTGAAGGTGAATTATCTTTACTCTGAATAGCCAGTATCCATCAGTCTTGGGCATGATGCATTACTAAATAAAAGAGAAATTACAATTTACAAAAGAAATAAAATCTCATTTCAACCTATTCTACTAATTTAGATCAAAGTACTTGAACATGTCTGTTTGTGCACAACTATGTGCTCTCTCTTTCCATGTTGAAATTTCAGCTACTATGGGTCGTTACGCCAACTCCAGAAATTACATTTATAATTTCACTGACAACAGCACAAACCTTTTTCTTAGACATGTTCACCAAAGTCACATTGGAGCCTTTTTACTTTAGTCAGGTCGTATGCCCATTCTTGAAATGATCATTGACGACTAGGACAATACAAGGCTCTAATTAGTTTAGACATAGCTCATGTGCCCACCTTAAGGCCATGGGCAGAGAGCAGGGAGAAGCCTTCTATGAGGAAATACAGGCATGGCTTCTAAAAGAAAGGTGAGCTATTCTCACCTCTTCTGCCTTACAAGGACACAGTATTCCTCCTTTCTTTAGGACCCAGTGTTCAAGGTACCATCTTGGAAATGAATGCTGGGCACTCAGCAGACAACAAACCTGGCAGGGCCTTGATCTTAGACTTCTCAGACTCCTGACTGTGAAAAATAAATTTCTGTTCTTTATAAATTACCCAGTCTCAGGATACCTGTTATGGCAGCACATATGGACCAAGACAAAGTCCCACTCAGATACACAAAACTTTTACTCAGTTTTTAATGTATTCTTCTGGTGTCTCACTCTTACATAATCGTAAAGCAGTCAGGGAAAACCCTAACCTAAAGGACCAAAGCAAAAACAAAAAACATGAAACAAATTAGAATAAATAAAAATAAAGAACAGAAACCTAGAAAGAGACAAATGGTTTCTGCCTACCAAAAAAGGGCTCATAGAGACAGAAAAATGCACATATGTATGTTTATGAAACAAAAACTTTAAAATAATAAAATGATAAATAAAAACAAAAAATGCTCATATATATGAAACAAAAAACTTTAATAAAATGATAAAGCACAATCAAAGAAAAAAAAGAAAGGTGAATGGATTCTGAGTGACAAAATAATCAACATCAAATTAATATACACAGATACAATTATTTAAGAATTCAATCAATGAAACAAATAATGGCAAATTAAAATGGATAACTGGAACTACATTATAACATCCTTATTATCTAGACAAGGCAGAAGACAGATACATTCACTGTTTTCTTGATTCCATGAACCCAGATATTTTTTTTTTTTACTCTGCAAGAACTAGAAAATTGTGTTTCTTGTGGTACCCTGAAGTATTTTTTTTTTTTTTTTTTTTTTTTTTTTTTTTTTTTTTTAGATAGAACCTCATTTTGTTGCCCTCAGGAGAGTGCCATAGTGTCATACCTCACAGCAACCTCAAACTTTTGGGCTCAAGTGATTCTCTTGCCTCAGCCTTCTGAGTAGCTGGGACTACACATGCCCACCACAATGCCCGGCTATTATTTAGAGATGGGGTCTTGCTTTTGCTAAAGCTGCTCTTGAACTAATGAGCTCAGGCAATCCATCCACCTTGGCGGGTGGGAATCTGAAGTGTTCTTACAATGTCTTCATAATGAGCATGTGAAGGGCAGAGTTTAGTCTCACCAACTCAAAATACTACTGAGAAGTAACCTATTAATTTACCCAATAACACAAACGGAATTAACATGGTTTAGATATTGAAATACTCACAAGATTTCTCATTTTTCTACAATCCAGAGGATGTGATTTTCACATGACTTTAGAAAATACCATTTAATATGTACACAGGAGATCATGTTTTATAGGCAAACTAAAAACTATATACATCTGTGCTTTAAACATATGGAAATTGTGGAAAATATGGATCATGCAAACTAGTCGGCTACTGCCCAGATTACCTTTAACAAGGCAGTATTGCTCTTTATCCAACAATCACTTAACCAAGTAACTGATAGCTTTATTTATTGAATTTTGGTACTTAACTTTTGTTTAAGGGGTTTTGGTCTGAGCCAAATAAATTTTAATTTTTAAAACCAATGTATTAGTGAATATCTCTAAGTGGTTTCACAAAGAACAGAGGGAACAGATTAAGCAGAAAGATAGAAAGCACATAGAGGAAACAAATTGTGATACTACATTAACTTAGTAAATTGTATTTTGGTGACATTAAAATAATAAAGTATATAAATATGAATGTACAAAATGCACAGGAAGGCTTCTAATTGGAAGAAATATTTTCCTCATTCTTCAGTCATGATCTGGCTAAAAATGCCACCAAAGCAGCAACTAAAATCTCAGCCTAAAATAATGATGAAAGTCCATGGGAACACCCTACGAAAAAGGTATTCAAATAATTAGCATAAAATAGAATTTGAAACTGCAATTTAGCCCATTCCTCTCATATTATAGATGGAAAACTGAAGCCAAGATCATCTAAGGGATTCACCCAAGGTTACATAAAGTATAATTCCTAAGTCAGTGGTCTTCAAAGTGGGGTACATTTCACTCTATGGTTATAAAAGGGCATCCACAGTGTAAAGGAAGAAAATATTACATGCACATTTTTCTGCTTTATTATGTACATAATATGTTTGTGGAAGATGTCCTCAACATTTTATTTCTTATTATGCTGAAGAAAAATCCAGTGTCTTCAAATCATAACTAAGGCCTGTACTAGACCTTTATCACACCTCTGGCCCTTCCCTGAGTCCAGCAATTCATGCTACTGAGCACAAGCAGCCCTGCCAATCAGCTGAATGTATTCTCTCTCCCTCTCTGAGCTGAGGACTGGGAATCAAAATTATTTCACCCAAGACTTTTAAATTCTTATTTCCTTATCTTTCTTGAAACACACAGATCAAAAAGAAGAAAGAAACTCAACTATTATGGTAACACTGCTGCTTCTGCTGAGAATAGTCAAAGGACATGAAAACTTTTAATAAAATATAAGAAACAGCAACAGCAACAGCAACATAAAAACCTCTCACGCATTACCTAACACAAAATACAAAATCACCTTTGAGGATTTCTTTGAAAGAGATGTATAGTCAGTATCTAACATGCTAATTGAGTTATCAGCCTCAAAGGCTGAGGAAGAGTAAATCAATTATCACATATACTTTATTCTTCCACCTATAAATGGATAAATAACACTGGGGCCATCCCCTACTGAGTTTCTGCCCAATATCTGTGGTGCTGACACTCTACTAGAAGAGAGATAGAGTAAGTGAAATAGAAGGTATGTGGGAATAAAGTTACACAGATTACAACTTGAGATAAAAGTTAAATTTAGGAGATACCATAGCTCAGAGTTCTTCAACACTGCAGCATTTTCAATAAGGAAAAATCTAAAGACAGAGTAGAAAGAAGGAAAGATCATGGGGATGTTATATATTCTCCCTAGGCTTCAAAAAGAAACTCAAAATAATCACGATTCTCTATCACACACTTTCCCTGGAATTTATATTGCTGGACAATCTTTTTGTCCCCATATTTTTAAGCTAACCTTTATTGGTTTTCTCCATTGAACAGGACAATCTTTGCATGAATTAGTTGGGCATTTCAGAAGTCTACACTCTCTTGGATGGTTATCGAAATAGGTAAATATTTTCAATGAACTCTTTATAACAGAATATAACAGAGCATATCTGTTAAGGTATGAGTTCTGGCTTTTAATCATGGCTCTGACACAACACTAGCTATATGACCTCAGTTTCTACTTCTATAAAATGGAGATCATAATAAAGCCTAACAAATAGGGTCACTGTGATAATTAAGTCATATGGCATCTGACAAAAATAAATACTTAAAAAATTATATTTGCAGTGAAGAAGTGGTAGCAGTGGTGTTGGTGATCAATTTACATCATGTTTCTTAGGAATATAAGTTGCTACCTACAGCAAAGGATGACTAACATGTATCATTTCTTTTGAGTGATTCTGAATAGTATTTCCTTATAATTCATGTAAAATAATATGTAGGGACCTATACACAGAATCATATCAAACTAAATGCCTCCTTTCAGAAAAATAATGTTATTTAGACTTCTTGATCGCATACCTCAAAATTTCATACTGTCACATCTTATCTTCAAAAGCACATGCTGAACTTCAAATAGCTGGTGGTATATGGCACACCATGCCCTCCAAGAAAAGAAAAAGGCAAGACAACCTTCTCAACTCTCAATTTGGACAATGAGGGAAATGAGAAACACAACCAGCACTCCATAAAAAACACCAGATTCACTGACCTATATAGAATTGGTGAAGATGACTGAGTCCTCTGGGATAAAATATGAGAATTTTGTTGACTCCAAGGACCAGGATTACTATGAAAAATCCTCTGATTAGAACAGGTTCAAGTTGTAATGGGGCCTCATAGGATTTTTGACTCTACCTGCAGGGGTGTCCAACCTTTTTTCTTTGCTGCTACATATTGGAAGAATAGGAGTTCTCTTGAGCCACACAGTAAATACATAAACATTAATAACAGCTGATGAGCAAAAGAAAACATCCATGAATACTTCTCACGATATCTAATACAACAGTTAAGCAAATTAGCCCTCAAAAATCTGCACGTGGCTTGTGGGCCTTTGAAGGCTTTCTTTCCTTTTGGCCTCAACACTAGAGTCAATATTTTGAATTCCAGGTGTCTTCTCATCATAGAGAACCTCGGCTTTTGTATCTGTTATCTTAAATAGGATGGTGGTAGGGTTAAAAAAAAAAGTTCTAAAACAAATAGGAAAAAAACATGAGTTCCCACAACGTAGATAACAAATATAACTTACTACACAGAAATGAGAGGTACATAGAGCAAGAGATTGAGCACCAATCCCTGCTGGAAGTGTACTCTTCCTTGACCTTGAAGTGCTCCACTGCGGATACCATTGGAACTTATCCCTTTATGCAAATCATCCTTTACCATTTCAATACCATCCTGGCCTTTCCTAATCATTCTAAAGACTCTGGCTACATATCTGCCTACGCAGTACATGCCTCCATGCTTCCTGCAAAGATGAATAATTAAAAGGCTTATTTCCAAAACCCATTTTTCATACACATCCCCCCTTCTAGCAGGTCTAGGCTTCTAATCTTCCCTAAAGTCTATACTTCTAAACAATTTTTCAAATTTTTAGGAAATGACTCCTTACTTCAATGAACAGCGCACACTAAACCCCGATATATAAAAAAGAGAGAAGTGGAGTTTCTATGACTGAAATGGACTGAGAGGCCCAGAGTCTCACCTTCTTGGACACCTGCTTTGTACTCCCTACCTCACCATTCCAATTACTACAGTTTAGGTTGATGGCTCAGAGCATCCATCTAGACTAGTGTTTTTTAGCCTTTTTTAGCTCATGACACATTTCAACCTATAGTTAAACTTCCATTGCACACTTAAATTACGCTGAGCAAAAAAAAAAAAATAATATACCTACTTTGATTTGAACTTCTTTCAAAAACAATTAACAATCTTTAAAACTTTTTGCGGCACACCTAAGATCTTCTCACAGCACACCACTGTGCCACAGCACATTGGTGGAAAATCACTGGTCTAGACAGACTGGAGATAGACTGTCTAGGTATAAAGCTTGAAATTATCCCCAACAATAAAAAAAAAAAAAAAAAACTGGAAAAACAAAAGAAAGAAAGAAAAATTCGCCGGGCTTTCTGGTGCCCACCTAGAGTCCCAGCTACTCAAAAGGCTGAGGCAGGTTTGTTTGAACCCAAGAGTTTGAGGTTGCTGTAAGCTAGGGTAATTCCATGGCACTCTAGCCTGGGCAACAGAGTGAGACTCTGTCTCAAATAAATAAATTAATTAAATAAATCTTGAATTTAACATTTACCTTAGATAATTTACATAGGGTCGATATCCCTCAGTTTTTCAATCTATAAAGTGATACTCTACATGTGTGTATATGTGGGGGGAGAGACAGATAGACAGTATGGAACCTCTACAGAATTGCTTAACTTTCCCAAGCATGGATAACAATGTGAACAAAGGGCTAAGATTATTTGGGGAGCAGGTACAAGTGAAGGGAGCAGGTAGAAGTGAAGGAAACAGGAGCCGATGGATTCAAAAGGTCACTAATTAAATCCAGGATAAAGGATGTGATCAAAGACTAACTCACTTTTTTGCCTCAAGGTAGTTTGGCCCTGGGGAAAAAGAACAAAAGAAAAATCCTGGGTATCATGATAATCTGGTAATACATTTATATGATTCACTAGAGAGAAAGAAAAAAGTCGGGCATCAATAACTCAGTGTGTGTCCAAATCTTTCCATGAAAGTGACAATACTAGAGAAGTACCAGCTGATATCATGACTGGCTTCACAAAGTAAACAGCTGAGGCAGTTCTGAAATTCAAATAGGAATCAAGCCATGATGCTCAGGTTTTATGACAACCCCATAAGGAAGCTTAAGAAACCCCCACACCACCACAATCTGGGAAAGATTATCCAAACTAAGTACTTTGCATTATGCCCATACATCAAAACACACACTCACAGCTATGAATACACATCTGGACAAAATGAATGTGATTACAGCCGATCTCTAAGGGAAATATTACATCAAGGCTTGCGCCAGTTAAACACATTTGAAGCCTACAAAACTTCTAATATTAAGACACAGCCTGTTTCCGACCACAAGATTATAAACCTACATGATATAGCTTTCATAGTTATTGCTACTTTGTCAGAAAACACTTGTATACATCTTGCAAAAAAATCCACTATGTTCTTTTGTATTCATTAAATGTATGTATCTTTTCTGTAGAGGTTAGGTAATGTTAATAATTGCCCGTTAAAATAATTGGGCAAAGCAAGAATGGCTCTTCCTTCTCTTACTAAGTGATCTTAGAAAAACTGGTTATTATCCTTTTCTTAGATCATACATGAATATTTCCTGTATTAAATACAACAAACTTACACTATCAATGGCTAGTGTCATCTTCAACAAAAGGTAAGGAGTATAAAGTTCTCTGGACTGGTCAGGTCAAGAACTATTCCCGGAACACTATGTACATGGTGCTGTGTTGAAAGATCAAAAGACCACTGTGACTATGATTAAAATAAAATGACATGGCCAGATACAGTGGCTGACCCCTATAATCCTAGCACTCTGGGAGGCTGAGGTGAGAGGACTGCTTGAGTTGAGAAGTTTTGGAGACCAGACTAATCAAGAGGAAGACTCTGTCTCTACAAAAGAAAAAAAGAAAAACATAGCTGGGTATGATGGCTGGTGCCTAGAGTCTCAGCTACTTGGGAAGCTAAGGCAGGAGGATCACTTGAGTGCAAGAGTTTGAGGTTGTGGTGAGCTGTCATGAAGCCACTGTACTGTAACTGGGGCAACAGATCAAAACTCTCTCTCAAAAATATAAAACTAGAAGCAAGATGGTGGCTGAGTAACAGCTTCTTTGCAACCGAGTGCCGTGAAATTGGGGTGAGAAGACTCCAGACATCTCTGGCTTGTGGGCTCTGCCCAGAAACATCCCTTTGGAAACACAGAGAGACAGTCAGAGACTTCTGGACCCCAGGAGGAGGACAAAAGCAGTGGAGAACTGGCAAGTGGTTGCGGTGTGTTCCTTCGGTCTGAGGCTGTGGCTGCCACAGCTATAATCACAACAGCAGTGAGATTGCAAATAGGAAAGACTTTCCCCATGGGCTGTTATATTTTTTTGGACTTGGGAACTCAGTTGAACTACCTTGGGAGAACTTTGGCGAGAATTCGGATGATTTTAAGCATTGTCTAGGGCCCCAGACTGAACCTCTGAACCGAATGGAACTAATAGTGTTCAGCTGTGGGCTGCAGGCAGCCATTGTGGGAGAACTGCCCCTGCAGGCTCCGCCCTCGGGGGTCACAAAGTGAGACTCAGACTGGGAGACCTAGGGCGAGTGATCTAGTGACTGAGCAGCACCAAAGGCCACTGGGGAAGAGTGGAGATTTCAGTGTCTGGCAGTAGCAGGAGAACCTGGCAGCCTCCACCCTCAGGGGCATGGAGTGAGACTGGTTTGGGCCCACTGGATAAGCGGGCAGTCATGTCAGGAGAGATCCCAGCAACAAGTACTTTCCCGGGAA
>CAUYRH010142946.1:0-20713 GCA_963574655.1 Perodicticus potto | reverse complement strand
CTTGATGAAGGCTTCCAATGCTATAAATTTCCCTCTTAGGACTGCCTTTGCAGTATCCCACAGGTTTTGATAATTTGTGTCTTCATTATCATTTTGTTCCAAAAATTTGGTGATTTCCTTCTTAATCTCGTCTTTGACCCACCTATCATTCAGGCTACGATTATTTAGTTTCCATGACTTTGTTTGAGTATGAAGATTCTTGTTGCTATTGAGTTCAACTTTTATTCCATGGTGGTCTTAGAAGATACAAGGAATAATTTCTATTCTTTTAAATTTGCTGAGGTTAAACTTGTTTCCTAGGATATGACCTTATTTTGGAAGATGATCAATGGGCTGATGAGAAGACTGTATATTCAATTTTATTAGGATGAAATGTTTTGTAGAGGTCTGTAATGTCCATTTGTTCTAGGGTCAGGTTTAAGTCTATTATTTCTTTGTTTAGAGGATCCTCCTTTCTTGGAGGATCTATCCAAAACTGTCAAAGGGGTGTTAAAATCTCCAACTATTATAGTGCAGGAAGATATCAAATTGTTCATATCCATTAGGGTTTGCTTTATAAGTTGAGGAGCATTCTGGAAGGGTGCATAAATGTTAATTATCAAAATCTCTTCATGTTGGGTGTTTCCCTTGACAAATATGTAGTGACCATCCTTATCTTTCTTTATCTTTTGTTGCTTTAAAGCCAGTTGTATCTGCAATTAGAATCACAACCCCTGCTTTTTTTCTGGTTTCCATTTGCCTGTATTAGTCCATCCGTTTACCCTGAGTCTATTTTTATCCTTTTTAGGTAAGATGAGATTCTTGTATACAACAGATAATCTGGTCTGAGTTTATGTATCCAGCCAGCCAGCCTGTGCCTCTTTAGATGGCAATTTAGACCATTCACATTAATTGAGAGAATTGATAAGTCTGTGTGTTTGGGGTGTCATGATTTTTGAATGTCCAGTGGACTTTTTTAATCCTTTCACCATTGTGAAAATTGGATTTTGTTCAAAAATTTCTGGGTAAGTTTACTTTGGAGGTAGAGCATTGCACTGGTCATTATGGAGGATGGGTCTGAGAATATCCTGGAGAGCTGGTTTAGTTATGGCGTATTTCTTCAACATTTATATGTCATTCAAGTATTCAATTTCTCCATTACAAATGAAACTCAGTTTAGCTGGATGCAGGATCCTGGGCTGGAAGTTGTTTGTTTTAGAAGATTGAAGGCTAATGGCCATTCTCTTCTGGCTTGAAATGTTTTGGCTGAGAGATCTGCAGTCATTCTGATATTTCTCCTTTGTAGGTGATGCTTTTCTTACGTCTGGCTGCTTGCAGAAGTTTCTCCTTTGTTTTAACTTTGGCAAAGTTAATCACAGTGTGTCTAGGAGATGCTTTATTTATGTTGAGTCTTGCTGGGGTTCTGAAACTGTCTGCTATCCGAAGTTCTGTATCTCTTGCAATGCCTGGGAAATTTTCCTCCAAGATCTCTTGGAGTAGAGCATCTGTACATTTAGGACCATCCTCTTCTCCTTTGGGAATTCCTTTAAGATGAATGTTTGATCTTTTGGATTGATTCCACAACTCTCTCCGGGAATGATCAGTTTTTGCTATCTCCTTTCTCATTATGTACATATATTTGGTGACTTTGTCTTTGAATTCATTAATGTCTTGAGATAATCTTTGGAATTCAGTTTCTATCTTTTCTTCCATTCTATTTATCTTATTTGCCATCCATATTCTGAATTCAGTTTCTGACGTTGCTGCCATCTGTCTATTCATGGCATCTTCAGTTTTAGCTCCTTTGTCATTTCTTGGGGCGGGAGGGGGGTTGATTTACTCTGGTTATTCTTGTTGCCAGAGTTCTTCTGTTGGGTCCACACCATGTTGATTTTTCACCATTTGGTTATTAGAACTGGTAGGGTGAGTTTGGGGTTCCCAGGTAGTAGAGATAGCCTATCCCTTATACTAGCAGTGTTTTTAATCTCCTCACATACAAGTGGTCAGGAAATCTGTGTTAAGTATAGGTGAAAAGCCTATATGTGCCTTTAAACAGATTCATTCCGTGAGAACAGGTTTGAAGTTTTTTGTTGTTTTTTTTTTTTGAGACACAGCCTCAAGCTGTCACCCTGGAGAGAGTGCTGTGGCATTACAGCTCACAGCAGTATCCAATTCCTGGGCTCAAGCGAGTCTCCTGCCTCCACCTCCCAAGTAGCTGGGATTACAGGCTACCACCACAACGCCCAGCTGTATTTTGGTTGCAGCCGTCATTGTTGTTTGGCGGGCCCGGGCTGGATTTGAACCCGCTAGCTCAGGTGTACGTGGCTGGCGCCTTAGCCCTTTGAGCCAAAGGCGCCGAACCCAGGTTTGAAGTTTTTTAGTGAGTTGGGAAGGAGAGACCGGGATAGAACTCCATTTTGACTTTTGGCCTGCTCATGCAGAAGGTAATACTTCGGTGAGCAAAGGCTTGGTCCTGGAGGCAGGCTTGCAGGCAAGTCTTCTGTATATCTTAGGAATCTCCACCACTCCTAGAGAATGAATAACCACCTCCAGATGGTCTGTTAAGGTTCTAGCATTCAAGCAGCTTATTCTCCCAGAGTTTGGTTTGTGGCTTAGATTTAATTTTAGATGTAATGATGGTAATAGATAATAGTTAATGGAGGATTGTGTTAGTTGATCAATAGACAGGTGGGCACTGGCAGGTGATGGCCTGGTCATGAAGTGGTCAGGTGATGATCACGAGAATCAAGTCACCAGGTTTTAGATGGATGATATATATGTAATAAGATTATTGATTAATAGTGTGTATGTGTAGTATTAGCTATATAAGCTGTGTTAAAATAAAGATTTCTTGCTACTTGCCTAAGAGAGCTTGTAGCTTCCCTATTCCATCCAATTCCTTCAGCAGGTCTTAGCCTCTGTGACATTGCTCTGCACCCCAGATTCCAGCAACAGTTGAGTGTATGTTCAAAAGGAATTCAAGAAGAAATAAATCATAGGAGTTTAAAAATGCCATTGAAGAATTTTATCCTGAAGGTAGTGAGCCTCCTTCAGCAACTGTTGTACTCCTGAAGCGACTCCTTCTCACTATGGAGAATTGAGTGTCTGGTGCAGTGGAGCTGGTCATCATCTCATTGCCTTCTCATACGGTAGACCCAGCCTACACAGGTTCCTGTTGTAGTCTCCCATCCTATGTCTGCAGGTTGGATCAGGTGCTACAGGGATGTCATTCTGAGAGACAGCCACCAGGAGACTCCAGGAAGTACATTCTAGGAGTTCTGCACTGATAAACCTGTGTTCCTGCACCAGGTATCACAATTTTTCACTGAGAAGAGCATTATTCTAGTTTCTGAAATCAAGTCTCTGCAGGCAGACATCCTTGATGGTGACTTGGTTGATTTGGAGGACCTTGTGTTCTGGCAGTGCTAGGAGTGGAAGAAGTAGTCATTCTTTCTAACTTGGAATCTGTCAGAGTTTCTGGGCCTATTTCATGTTTGTCATAGACTTGAAGAGCTTGGTTTGTCACTGGTGATGTGAGTTTTTAGGGAAGTACTATTGAGACAAGTGTCTTGGCTAGACTCTTACCCGCTACAAAAGGTATCTTGGCAACATTTTGACAGTATATTAAGAGTTTAAGCTCAAACTAAGAGGTGGAGGATTATAGCCTGATACTTCAGTTTTTGATGACACTGCCATTTGGTCATTCCAGAACTATACTGGTCTCTGCTGATGTGAATGTGTGCCCTCTTGCCATTTCAGAGCCACAGGTATCTAGACAGAATAAGACAGCAGTTTGATTTCAGCATATCTGCTATCCCCCTTACTGAAAACACCACAGCTGAGTTGTTCACACCTACCCATGTCTTTTTTTTTTTTTTTTTTTGAGACAGAGACTCACTATGTCACCCTTGGTAGAGTGCCATGATGTCACAGTTCACAGCAACCTTAAACTCCTGGGCTTAAGTGATTCTCTTGCGTGAGCCTCACAAGTTGCTGGGACTACAGGCACTTGCCACAACACCCGGCTATTTTTTCGTTGCAGTTGTCATGGTTGTTTAGGCCAGATTTGAACCTGCCACCTTCAGTGTATGTGGCCGGCGCTGTAACCACTGTGCTACGGCGCCAAGCCAACCCATGTCTTTGTCTCCTTGGCATTCCCATTTCTTTCAGTGGACTCACCATTTAAGTCTGGAAAGGACTCAGAAGGCCATTTTTAAAAATTTAATAGCAGATGGTGTGGATTTGTTCTGTAGCAGCCCTGGCAGGAAATTTGCCTTTATCCTCACTAGTATTCATTTTGGCTCCAGATTCTCATCTTCCTTCAGAATTTCTCTTGAAATTTTCATGACCTTTTAATTTCTTATACTACCCCATAGGATCCCTATGTCCTTTGAAATCAATTCTACCTGGTCTTTCTAGCCTCATTTTCTACTCCTATCAATTTCATATTGCTTATGACAACTTACATAAAACAACTCAGTTTTTAAAGCCTTCTGAAGTCTGGCCCTGCCCATTACTCTAAGCTAAGCTTTCATAACAACCAGCCCCTGGGCTCTAGGCAGGGAGGGATATTTTCATCTGCACATGTCACACCCATTTTGGCCTCTAGTTCATGGTTCCTCCCTACCTCCTCCTCTTCTTTTCCTTATGACTACAGTCCTGCCTATCTTTGAAGGCATAGTTCAGATTAAGAACTTGAAATCCATTCTTTGCACTTGTGCTCAGGATAACTGTTGTGTGTGTTCTAATGTTTGCACACACGCATTTTTTTTCTTTTTTTGAGACAGAGTCTCACTCTGTTGCCCTTGTCAGAGTGATGTGGCGTCACAGCTCACAGCAACCTCCAACTCCTGGGACTACAGGTACCCGCCACAACACCCGGCTATTTTTTGTTGCAGCTGCCAGTGCTGTTTTAGCTGGCCAGGGCCAGGTTCAAACCTGCCACCCTCGGTATATGGGGCCAGCGCCCTACCCACTGAGCCACAGGCACTGCCATGTACACATGCACTTTTGGTTTCCAACTAAATTGTTAAGATTCTGGGTACAGGATCTGTTTTCATACTCTATCTTTTGTATCCCCTACCACTCCCCACTTTACCACAGACTTGATATAATGTTACTTTGCAAACATTTCCCTGTTTTCCCTCTAACTTTTTGTACTAAAAAAAATTTCAGACTTCCAGAAAAGTTGTTAGAATAGTGAAATGAAAAACCCATACACCCTTCGTTTAGATTCACCAATCAACAATTGGACATATTTACTTTATATAAAATAAATGCGTGTGTGTGTACACACAGAGAGACATATATCTGACCCATTTGAGATTTAGTTTCACTTCTCATTACATTTCACTCCTAAACACTTAAACAGCACATATATGCAATAGAATATTTATTACACTATAAGATTGATCTCAGGAAATTTTAAATTCATACAAAAGTGTTACATATACTCCATATGTAAAACTTCCCAGTTGTCTCACTAATGTCCTTTATAGCTTTACTTTCAATTAATCACTGCCTTTTACATTTAGTTGTCGTATATCTCTTATTCTTTTTAACCTAGAATGGTTCCCACAACTTTTTTTTGAGACACAGTCTCACTTTGTTGCCTGGGGTAGAGAAGGCTGTGGCATCATAGCTCACAGCAATCTCAAACTCTTGGGCTTAAGTGATCCTCTTGCCTTCGCCTCCCAAATAGCTGGGACTATAGGCACCTGCCACAACGCTTGGCTAGTTTTGGAATCAGAGTCTTGCTCTTGCTCAGGCTGGTCTCGAACTCCTGAGCTTAAGCAGTCCATCCACCTGGGCCTCCAGAGTACTAGGATTATAGCTGTGTCTGTAATCCCCACTGTGCTGGCCCAGTTCCCACAACTTTTGTTGTCTTTTGAGATACTGATATTTGTGAAGAGTGTAGGCCAGTTGATTTGCAGAATGTCCCTTAGTTTTGATTTACTGATTGTTTCCTCTTGATTTGATTCATGTTAAACGTGGTTTCCAGGATTTTAGTGGAGTTATTATGTCTTTCTCAAGGCATCACATCAGGGAGGACGCTGTATCAGTTTGTCTCAACACTGGGGCTAAGTTTGATCACTTGGTAAGGTGTTGCATGCCAGATTTCTTCTTTGTAAAGGTAATGTTTCCCTTCATAATTAGTAAGTTATTTTGTCAAGACGTTCTTTACCTCTTGCATCTTGGAGGAGAGAATTGGTGGAGAAAGAGATGTATTGAATACAATGAAGTAAATAAGCGGCATGCTTGCCCTGAAGGATGAAGAGCCAGCTGTGTCTGGGGATTGTGGTGGAAGAGAGAAGAGAATGCCAGCATGTGAAGGGACCTTTTTCTTGGGGTATTTAGGAACCAGAAGGCAGCCAAGGTATCTGGGGTACAATGCAGGTTGAGTGTCCCATAAAGGTGATGAATAGATAGACCTGATAGTGAGAGGTCTTTTGTCTTATATCCTTCAAACATATGCTTGACCCCAAAATGCATTACCACCAAATTGTGGTAGCTTTAAGATTGATCTACAGGGGCCATCTGTACATTGCTGTTCTGTGGGTGTAAATTTACAAATGGCTTTATATCCCAAAAGGATCCAGTGTGCCATCATCATCTAATTTTGTGACCACCACAGAATGGAATCAGAATTCATAGTCCTAGAGAAATCCCATGCCTGCTAATGAGTTGTGCTTCTCATTGATAAGACATGGTACACAGCCTTTCCAGTCAAAGGGTCATGTCAGTGAGAGGACTAAGTTAGATGTGAAATGGCACTTTGTCATAGGATCCTTGTTATACAACAGAAAGCCTAGGTGGTTTGAAAGGAGAAAGCTTGGACATGACAAGGTGCTGCAGAGGGTCTGAGGATGGGGAAGTGTGATGAAGGGTGGAAGGGCATGGATATGTGTCTGTAAGGCAGGGAAAGGCCTAAAATAGCGTATACTGGAATGAACAGTACAGAAATGATGACACAAGGGGAAGACTGCCGCAGACATGTGTGGTGCTGGCCCACTGGGTTCCATGGCCCAAAAAGACCACCCCATGGTGGAAATCAGTTTTGCAGGAAGGAATCTTCTTTCCTTGCCAGAACTGAGTGTGTTTGAGTCATTTTCCTTGATAAGCTAAGGTCAAGTCAGATTATAAGAAGTATTCATCATGTCACGAACTAGTTATAATTATATCTTCCTTGTTTTATAACAGCTGTAAAATACATATTAATATTCAAAGAAACCCTACTAACTGATTTTACTGCCTTGATTCTGAACAATAAAGATTCACTTTCCAACCCAAACATAATTAGACTTGGCCCATGTTCAGGTTTTGACAATGTTATTGTTTGCAATTTACACGCTGTGTTCTTGGTTCCCTTCCTTTGGAGTTTATTCCCTCTGCCTGTTTCTGATAAGCCAGTCTGACTGGTTGGACTTTGTATATACGTGTTTAAAAGGAACAATTTGTGGTGCTTGCACGTTCTTTTCAGAGAAGTAATCAGAGTTGAGTACAGTGGAGTCCTAGACCCTGCAACTGCCATATTCTGAGCGGGCAGAGTTCTTGGCCTTGTTTTTCGCTAGACTACAAGTACATGCCAATTGATCAATTGTGCCCTGTCCGCCTGATACAGATCAATGAGGAGATGGTAGAAGACAAAATTTTTCAATTGTAATACCTAGTGGAGTGATCTCTTCTTTCCCTATATTATGAATTTTGTATCCTTAAGGACTTTGATGGGAAAGCTAGCAGAAAATGCTTCTGCCTGCTCCCAGAGAGCCCTCAGAACCAGAGAGGGCTGCCTGTTTGTATATGTTAACACAAGAGCCAGATCAAGAGAGCAAACTTGATTTGTGGAGATCACTGCCCTGATCCATTTCAAATCTAACAGAAAGTACTGATAAATAGGAGAAGAAATGCATAGACTTGAGTGAAAACTCTACCTTGCGTGACTTTGTAGGTAAAGAGGGTGTTTGAAATAGGCAGGTGCGTGACTTGTCTGACAGGTTTTAGGTTGTTAGTGGCAATGGACTCTTGAGAACTGTTCAACTTAATTAGTTCTGATAATATGTGCATGTCTGAAGCAGGCCATAAAAATGGCTGTTTTAATCGACTGTTGACATGCAAGGTCAGGCAGTAGCCTCCAGCACTGGCACCTGGGACGCCAGTGACTGATAGTTCAGAAAGAGGCATGAGGAGAGACTCAGTGCTTCTAATGGCACTGATTTTTGTCTCTGCCCAAGATAGAAATAGGACTCAGGCAGGTAGAGGGGCTCTATTAACCCACAGGATAGTGTTTATTTATTTTTATTTATTTTTTTATATTTTTGTAGAGAGAGTCTCACTTTATCGCCCTCGGTAGTATTATCTTGTTATTATTCTGTTTTCCCTTGAGAGGATACAGATTTGGGTACTATAGTTTCAGTCTTTTTGTTTGATTTCCTATTGCTGAAACATAGAGCTGTAGCCTTATTCATTCTGTGTGGTTTTAAGACTCTATCCAGGCAAGATGGGATACCTGATAGAACCTCAAGAGCTTTCTCCTGGGCAGCACCTGTGGCTCAGTGAGTAGGGCACCAGCCCCATATACTGAGGGTGGCGGGTTCAAACCTGGCCCTGGCCAAACTGCAACAAAAAAATAGCCAGGTGTTGTGGCAGGCACCTGTAGTCCCAGCTACTTGGGAGGCTGAGGCAAGAGAATTACCTAAGCCCAAGAGCTGGGGGTTGCTGTGAGCTGCGACGTGACAGTTCTCTACCAAGGGTGACAAAGTGAGAGTCTGTCACTTAAAAAAAAAAAAGAGCCTTCTCCTGAAATGACCAGTGGGGAAGACAGATTTTTCTCTATAGGACTCTGAAATAATGGAATGATAATGAATTTACTGAAAACTTCTGTCTTAGAGTTAGGCCAGGCCAGAAATAGCACTAGGTTTCCATCATGTATATGTCTGAGTGCCTGTTGAGAACTCACCTCTGCTGATAATTATAGCTGGAACAGTTGCCGAAAAAATACAAGATATGTTTCCCTACCTTGAGGAATTTACAGTCCAGTATAGGTGAAGACATAGGTTCTAAAAGGCTTCTGAGCTCGGTGCCTGTAGCTCAGTGGTTAGGGTGCTGGCCACATACACCAGGGCTGGTGGGTTTGAACCAGGCCTGGGCCTGCTAAACAACGACGACAACAACAACAACAACAAATAGCTGGGTATTGTGGTGGGTGCCTGTAGTCCCAGCTACTTGGAAGAGTGAGGCAAGAGAATCGCTTAAGCCCAAGAATTTGAGGTTGCTGTGAGCTATGAAGCCATGGTACTCTACTGAGGGCAACATAGTGAGATTCTGTCTCAAAAATAAATAAATAAATAAATAAAACAAAAATAAAAGGCATCTGATCCAGCCTTAGTTACATGCAATCCCACAGTGGTTTGTTTATCGGTCCATCATCCAGTAAAGCTAGATGGAGCTCTTTGAAGAGCTGCTCCCCTATGGCCAGTCCAGTGGCATTGGCATCTCGGTGGGAGGGAGACTTTGATTGTCAAGGCAAGAGCTATCCATTTCAGATCACAATTTTTGAGTTCATTCATTCTTTCTTGTCTTGGTTTTCTGGGCCCCGAAATGGCACTGGCTTATTGATATGGATACATATAATAATAGTATAGATTTTGTCAAGTATACCAGCCACTTTGGCTTTGAGCTTCAAAAACCAAGTTCTTTCCATGGTGTACTTTTAATGACAGTAATTTCTCCCAACCTTTATATAGAGTTGTCTTTTTTTCTGGTGAATAAAAAATGTTCTAGATTCTTCTGAGTAGCATAAAGCAAGCCACAGATTACTTTCCATGTACTCTTTTCCTATGGTGTGGGTGTTGGATTATACTCACCCCCATTCACCTCCCATGGGCAGAAAATGACAAATTACTTGAGGAAACAAGTTGCTAGCTGAATTTCTTAAGCAAAGAGAAAGAAGAGGAAATGGGGAACAGATAGAACCACTAAGTCATCCTGCCCTAAGATTGATAAGAACAGCAGGGACCAGAGTGGTCAGAGGGGTGAGCCAGTTCTATTCCACTTCTCGGAAAAGATGAAGAGCCTGCTTGTGAGGAAATCCCCACTGCCCAGGATGGCATTTCCCCATGTGGGAAAAAGTATGTTCTCTCCTAATGTGGTTGATAGGTTGCTGTGACGTGCTGTGTGCTGGCCTTTTCCTGAGAGTCCCTGACATATCATGGCTTTTGTGGTATCTAAATTGCTAAGGGAGCTTAAGTTCATTCCTGCCCTATGTTGACTTGGAACAAGTTGTTACTCAGTTTACCACCTTCTGTTTTAGCTCTGAAGGGCTACGGAAGAGGGTCACTCTTAAAATGTTGGCATTCACAACATTCACAATCCTAGATAGAGTATACTCATTTTGGAACCTGGATTCCTGTAGTCATTTTCTCTTTCTCTCCTCACCTTTTGAACCACAGACTCTGGCCTGGTTGTCCCAAGTGTTTCCTATGAGCTGCATAAAAAGCTGCTATCCGTGGCTGAGAAGCATGGGCTGACCCTGGAGCGGAGACTGGAAATGACAGGCGTGTGTGCCAGTCAGATGGCACTGACCCTCCTTGGAGGACCCAACAGGTAAATAAATGCCTTTCAATGCACAGGGGCTGAGTATAAAGTGGAAGTGCTTTGCCTCATGTGCACGCTGGAGAGTTCATTAGACAATCACTGCTCATCTAATGTGAGGATCTCTTTGAAGCCACTTTCCTGGATTCTGCTGGCTTTGTTTGCCCCCTTACTCATCTCCTGAAGTCCTCATTCTTTTCCCAGCAAGCCACCCTGTGACCCTTTCTTTCCCATAGCAGCTGTCTGGCTTTGAGACTCCTGCTAACTACATGTTTCAGTGGCCTTCCTTCTAGGAACCTTCAGAGACCTGGCCTTTGGTACTCACTGTTGACTTTAAGTGGCTGGGATACAAATCAGTCCTGAGCTTCATACCAAAGAACTTCTAGAACCACCCTGATAACTGGGTAGGGGAACTGGGGTTGGGCATCTTTCTACTTGTCTCTTGGGCTTATATGTCAGGAGTAGTGCTTTATTTTATCTGTAGGCATTAGTGATAACCATGTACCAGACCTTATGCTAGCCACTGAGGATGCAAAGAAGAATAAAAAACTCCTTCTGCCTTCCAGTAGCCTCATGAAGTCTCCAGAAAGAACACCGTTGGAAACAGAAAATTCTTCAGGAAGTTATATTTCTATCCTAGTCACCCTTTCTAGAGCAGCAGTGGCAGTGGCATCCAAGTTGAGTCCTCAAGAACAAGGAATAATGAACAGGGACAAGGAAGAAAGGGGGAAAGTATTCTGAATATAGGGAATAGCAGGTGCCAAGGGCAGAGAGAATTGAGAGACTGTGGAACTATTGGGGATCCTTAAGTCATTCTGTATGACTAGAAAGTAGGGCCTTGGTACAGCTGAGCAGTAGGGAGCTGCCGAAGGTATTTCTGTTGGGTCGTGACATAATTGGTGCTGGATTTTTAAAAGATGACTTTGGGGCTCAGCACCTGTAGCTCAGTGGCTGGGGTGCCAGCCACATACACCAGAGATGGCGGGTTCAAATCCGGCCCAGGCCTGCCAAACAACAGTGACAACTGCAGCCAAAAGATAGCTGGGCATTGTGGCAGGCACCTGTAGTACCAGCTACTTGGGGGACTGGGGCAAGAGAATCTCGTAAGCCCAGGAGTTGGAGGTTGCTGTGAGCTGTGACACCACAGCACTCTACCAAAGTTGACATGGTGAGACTCTGTCTCAAAAAAAAAAAAAAAAAACATGAATATTGCTGCATTGTGGACAGTTGACTGAATGGAGGCAGAACTGAAGGCAGTGAGACCAGTTAGAAAACTGTAAGTTAGGCTTGGCGCCTGTGGCTCAACAGGCTAAGGCACCAGCCACTTACACCTGAGCTGGCGGGTTCAAATCCAGCCCAGTCCCGCCAAACAACAATGATGGCTGCAACCAAAAAATGGCCGGGCGTTGTGGCGGGCGCCTGTAGTCCCAGCTACTTGGGAGGCGGAGGCAGGAAACTCGCTTGAGCCCAGGAATTGGAGGTTGCTGTGAGCTGTAATGCAATGGCACTCTATCCAGGGTGACAGCTTGAGGCTCTGTCTCAAAAAAAAAAAAAAAGAAAAGAAAACTGTAACTTAGAAATTTGAGCCAGGGCCCAGATGATGGCAATTCAGCCAGGTAAGTAGGGATCAGAAGAGTGGACATATAAATGATTCTTTTTTTTTTTTTTTTTTGAGGTAAATTCAGCAGGGTAAAGTAATTGAATTGATCTTGGAAGTAATGGAAAGTAGGATGTTGGTGATTACTGAACTTTAAGCTTTCCAGCTCGGACAACTAGTTGAATGCTAATAATATTCACTGTGATAGGGACTGTGGGAAGAGGAGCAGGTTTGGGGAGATAGTGGATTTTGTTTTGGATGTGTTGGGTTTGGACTACCTGTGAGATATTCCAATATACTGTTAGCTATATGGATTTGAAGTTCAGAAAAGGGTATGTGCTGAAGCTAGAGATTTGGGAGTTGTTTGCTTGTAAATGGTATAAGAATAGATGAAGTCTTCTATGGGAGAGTGAGGAAAGGGCCTACGGTGGGATTCATAAGCATTTAAGGCACAGTTGTGAGGATGAGGAAGAAATCTAGAAATGTAAGACAAACAAGAGGATAGTGTGTAAAACCAAGGAAATAGTATTGAAGAAAAAAGGAATGATCAGCAGTTGTACTGCTGAGAGAATGAGATAAAGCAAAATCATAATTGACAAGTGTCTATTGGATTTTAGCGATAAAAAGGAGAACAATGGCAACCTTGGCATTGTTGTGGTGTCTTGAGGGAAAAAGTGGCTTCCAAGGAGCAGGGTGGATCTAGGTTCAGCAGGGTGAGGAAAGCCTCGTTTCCCTGAGCAGCACTTAACAGATCTGGAACCAGACACAATAGGATGTTACTTCCCACAGAGCCCCTTTCCTGTTTTGGAAATGGAACCCAGTCCTTGGCTTGTGCTTGCAGCCATGGTGTTTGGGGAACCTTGCCAGAATACTGATATTGCAGATAAACCCCACAGTTCCTCAGTCCAGCCTCTTTCCATTCTGGCCTGATAATGCTGTGTTTGCATGGGAGGCATCTGATTCTAAAATGATCTTGATTAAAGCAGATTTGCCCAAGCTGGGTGTGAGAGCTTCCCTCCTTACTCCTCTTCCTCCCTTTTTCATTTGAGGTGGGCAGGGAGTGGTCATTCCTTCTTGTCCTTGGATTTACTCCTGCTTCCCAGGTGTGTGGGATCCCTGGCTTCTCCTGTGCCAAGGAAGAGCCAATGAAGATGCCTGAAGGAGCACTGGGCTGTAGGAGCTGATGTCTTCTGCACCTCCTCCCAGAGTAGCCATTGAGGAAGCTCCTGGAATATGCTCCTCCATGGGTATTTGAAGCCATTAAGGGACTTCCTGAAACAGTAATCTGGGAGCAGGAACTGAATGTTCTCACCAAGTTATGTTTCTCTCTAGCAAGCTCCTTGGTCCTGGCTGTACTTGAGCTTGCCTTTTCTCTAAGTATCTAAATTCAGAAGGTCCGTTTCCTTTCCTTTGCATCAGTTGCTGGTTTTCCTTTGAGAAATCAAACCCATGTTTAGTAACATTGAAGTTTAACATATGTAAATGCCATGCCCTTTTCACAACAAAATATAAAGTGATCTTCAGCTCAAAGGTAAATAATAGCTTCATATTTTAAGACGAGCAGGCCAGGTCGGTGCCTGTGGCTCAGTGAGTAGGGTGCCGATATACCGAGGGTGGAGGGTTCAGACCTGGCTCTAGCCAAACTGCAACAACAACAACAACAACAAAATAGCTAGGCGTTGTGGCGGGTAGTCCCAGCTACTTGGGAGGCTGATGCAAGAGAATCACCTAAGCCCAAGAGCTGGAGAGGTTGCTGTGAGCTGTGACGCCACAGCACTCTACCCAGGGCAACAAAGTGAGACTCTGTCTCTTAAAAGAAAAAGGGTGGGGGGGGGACGGTGCCTGTGGCTCAGCGAGTAAGGCGCCGGCCCCATATACCGAAGGTGGCGGGTTCAAATCCAGCCTCAACCGAACTGCAAAACAGAAAAATAGCTGGGCGTTGTGGTGGGTGCCTGTAGTCCCAGCTACTCGGGAGGCTGAGGCAAGAGAGTCGCCTAAGCCCAGGAGTTGGAGGTTACTATGAGCTGTGTGACGCCACGGCCCTCTACTGAGGGCAATAAAGTGAGACTCTCTTAAAAAAAAAAAAAAATGAGCAGGCTGCAGCTCAGACATGATGCTACAGGTAGAGCCTGGTCTCTGCTCTGGATATGTCTGTTTCCAGTGCCTGTACTCTGCCCACTGATGCTGGTGTGTGGATGCTGTGCTCTGCTTTGATTCCTTTGGTGGAGGTTTGGAGGCCTCAGTGAAAGAGAGAGCCCATTTAGAAAACAGGGTGGGTCATAGCTGGGTGTTGTGGTGGGCACCTGTAGTCCCAGATACTTGGGAGGCTGAGGCAAGAGAATCACTTGAGCCCAAAAGTGTGAGGTTGCTGTGAGCTATGACGTCATAGCACTCCACTGAGAGCAACAAAGTAAAACTCTATCTCAGAAAAAAAGAAAAAAGAAGAAAACGGGGTGAGTCAGATGCCAGAACTGCAGCATCTCTCAGGAGGAAGAAGTACTTAACAGTATTTCCTTTAGATATAAAAGTAGTGGGGAAAAAATAGAAAAAAAAGTAGTGTGGAAAATCAACTGTTTGGTGTCGTTGTGTAGAGTACATTGCTGAATTCCCCAAAATTTGTTTCAAAGGGGGGTTAGTTGTGAAGCGCCTCTTTGGCTTGACAGCATGTGTCTTCTTCCTCTCTTTGGAAAACTAGTAAGTGAATTCCACTGGTCTTCCCCTAAGCATAGAACCACATCCTTGCTGTCTATCTTCTCCTTGTCTTGCTGCCCTGTGAGCCAACTGTGCTGCCTGTGAGTTGGGCAGAGCTCCAGAGCTAATCCTGCATACCACCTTACTTGTGGCTTCTCTGAGGCCATAAGAGTCTCAGCTTTAAATAGCAGGAAACTGGAAGCGACTACTTGATCTAAGGCAGATGCCGGCCTAGAAGAAGCCCCTAGCTTCTGTTTCCTTAATGATCAGTATTGATTGAGCACTTCATACCTGTCGGGCACTGCTGTGCATCCAGTAGTTCACACAGTATCCTATGAAATAGATATTGTTAATATCTACAGCATTGCTTATCTGTGTTAGTAAGCTAATAAGCTCAGTGAAGAGAATAACAACTAATTGAGAACAATTGAGAACTATCTTTAATTGGTAAAGTTTATTACAGTTTACCAAGTTGGGAAAAGGAGGTGGGAAAAGGAAAAAATGGGAGCCAGAGTAATCCCAGAAAAGGTAAGCCTTGAGCTAGATTTCCAAGAAAAGGCAGGTCAGAGTTTAGAAAGTGAAGGGCTATCAGGGCAGAGGACCTAGTCTGAGCAAAAGCAGGGAAGAACTTTACAAGTACAGGAGAGAATGAGACCAGCCTTGCTGGGTGGGGCAAACATGTTGGGGAAGAAGAGCAGAGAAGATTGCAGGGGTGGCAAAACCTCTTTGGTATGCAGAATTTGGACCTAATAGTTACACAGGGGGAGCCATTAAGTGTTCGTGGGTCAGAAATCAGTTGTATTGTTGGAACAAGATCTGGTAGACGGCCTAGTTGGAGGAACCAGTAATGAAGTGCTGCTGAGGTGTGAGACAAGGGAAATAGTACTCTGTAGACCTTGCCTGCAGTGGATTTTGTCTTCCTCTGGAGCTTGGGACTTGGTGAGGACTTACCCAGATATTTAGTAGAGACTGGGTCTCGCTCTTACTCAGACTGGTCTCAAACTCCTGAGTTCAAGCAATCTGCCTTCCTTGGTCTCCCAGAGTGCTGGGATTATAGGCATGACACACCATACCTAGCCTTTATTTCATTTTGTTTTCTTTTTTCTGGAAGGGGTGCTTTTATTATGGGTGTAATGGAGAGAGCTCAGAGAGCAGCAGGTGCCTACAGGAAACTGTCTGGTAGGGGATGCAAGGGATTAATACTACTTCACTTTCTGTTCCAGGTTGAATCCAAAAAATGTTCACCAGAGGCCTACAGTGGCCCTACTATGTGGGCCCCATGTGAAGGGGGCTCAAGGCATCAGCTGTGGAAGACATCTAGCCAACCATGATGTCCAGGTCATCCTCTTCCTGCCCAACTTTGTCAAGATGCTAGAGTCCATCACCAATGAGCTGTCACTCTTCAGCAAGACTCAAGGCCAACAAGTGTCTAGCCTCAAAGGTAAGTATTTAACATAGGGTGGGACTGACGGTTTCTTCCTTTCTTGGGAGTTTGGTGCTCTGGTGCCACCTAGTGGTGATGGGTGGAAAGGCACCACATGTGTAAGGAGCGTGACCTCTGCCTCTGAAAAGTTGTAGTAGAGCTGTGATACATTTGGTGTTGATGTGCCTACTTCCCATCTCCTCCCCCTTCTTCCTCTCTCACTACTCAGATGAGAGCTGGAGATCCATTTATTCATTTCACAAATATTTATGGAACAAGTACTGTTCCTAATGCTTGGAATATGGCAAAATATTTCTTTTAATCCATTCTTCCATGGAGTGTATACTGGTTAGGGACATGAACACACAAATAAACATATTAGGTCAGATGATAGTAAGTAAGTGTTATAAAGAAAAAGCAGACAAAGCAGATACAGAGGATTGAGCAGGGAGTAGAAGACTTAGGCATCTCGGGGTCAGGTCATGAAGGGCCTTGTGGATCTCTAAAAGGGCTTGGGCTTTTATTCTGGGTTTGTTTTTTCTTTGTCTTTCTTTCTTTCTTTTTTGTAAGACAGAGTCTCACTTTGTCACCTGGGCTAAAGGGCTATAGCATCATAGCTCTCAACAACCTCAAACTCTTGGGCTCAAGCTATCCTCTTGCCTCAGTCTCCAAAGTGGCTGGGGTTACAGAAACCTACCACAACACCCAGATAGCTTTTCTACCTTTAGTAGAGACTGGGTCTCGCTCTTACTCAGGCTGGTTTCAAACTCCTGAGTTCAAGCAATCTGCCTGCCTTGGTCTCCCAGAGTGCTGGGATTATAGGCATGAGCCACCATACCTAGCCTTTATTTTGTTTTGGTTTTTTTTTTGAGTGGTTGTTTTTTGTTTGTTTTTTTTTTTTTTTTTAGAGACAGAGTTTCACTTTGTCGCCCTTGGTAGAGTGCCATGGCTTCATGGCTCACAGCAACCTCCAGCTCCTGGCTTAGGCCATTCTCTTGTCTCAGCCTCCCGAGTAACTGGGACTACAGGTGCCCGCCACAACGCCGGGCTATTTTTTTGTTGCAGTTCGGCCAGGGCCGGGTTTGAACCCGCCACCCTTGGTATATGGGGTCGGCGCCCTACTCATTGAACCACAGGCACCACCCTCGTTTTGTTTTCTTTTTTCTGGAAGGGGTGCTTTTATTATGAGTGTGATGGAGAGTCATTGGAGGAATAAGTAGAGGATTTATATAATCCAACTTAGGTTCCAAACAATTATTCTAGGTGCTGATTGAGAGTAGACTTAACAAAGAGTCGTTAAGAACTGTTGTAATCATTGGAGAGAGAAATGATGGTGGCTAAGACAGTGACAGTAGAAGAGGTGGTGAAAGTGGCTAGTTTTTCAATCAGTTTTAAAGATAGAGTTCACAAACAGGATGTAGAGGGTGAAGGAGAAGAGTCAAGGAGGTTACTGTGAGCCATGACGCCACGGCATTCTACCCAGGGTAACAGCTTGAGACTCTGTCTCAAAAAAAAAAAAAAAAAAGAATGAGTAGCCAGGCACAGTGGCTCACTCCTGTAATCCTAGCACTTGAGGAGTCTGAAATAGGAGGATCACTTTAAGTTGGGAGATTAAGGCCAGCCTGGGCAACATAGTGAGACCCCCATCTCTACAAAAAAATTTAAAAAATTGTCTGGGCATAACACATGCACCTGTCATCTTAACTACTTGGAAGACCGAGGCAGAAGGATCATTTGAGCTTAGGAGTTCGAGGTTACAGTGAGCTGTTACTGTGCCACTGTACTCCAGCCTAGGCAACAAAACAAAACTCTGTCTCTAAAAAAAGTAGTTTCCCTGTGGCTCAAGTGATTAAGGCTCCAGCCACATACACCTGAGCTGGCAGGTTCAAATCCAGCCTGGGCCCACCAAACAATGATGGCTGCAACCAAAGAGTAGCCAGGCGTTGTAGCAGCACCTGTGGTCCCAGTTACTTGGGAGGTGGAGGCAGGAGAATCACTTGAGCCCAGTAGTTGGAGGTTGCTGTGAGCTGTAATGCCACGGCACTCTACCCAGGGCGACAGCTTGAGGCTCTGTCTCCAAAAAATAAAAAAAAAAAATTTCAAAATGAAAAGTTAAAAAAATAATTTAAGAATTTATAGTAGGGGAATATAAATGAAGGAAGTCATCATGTTTCCATATTCTCAAGACAATAATTACAATGACAGTATTTCTATAAATTAATTGAGAATGTTACAAAACAACAGATGGATTGTTACAGGAAGTATGCTGGCTACAACTATAAAGTAAGCATTACAAAACTGGGCATAGTGGTGCAAGCCTGTATTCCCAGCTACTTGGGAGGTTGAGGTGGTCAGATTACTTCAGCCCAGGAGTTCAAGGTTGCAGTAAACTGTGATCACACCACTGTACTCCAGCCTGGGCAACAGAGGGAAGACCTTTCTCTCTCTCTCTCTCTCTCTCTCTCTCTCTCTATATATATATATATATATATATATACACATACATATATATCTCTATCACTCTCTCCCACCCACACACAAACCCCCACACCCACACACAAAAAAAAAAAAAAAAAAAAACAAGAAAAGAATGACTCCAAGGATTGTGGCCTGAGTAATAAGGTGTGATCACTGAGATGGGAAGATTAGTGGAGGAGAAGGCTTGGGGAAGAAGAGCAGAAGCTCAGTTTGGCTGGCAAGCCTATTGGATATACAGGTTGAAATGCTGATTGGGCCAGAGTTACATGAATCTAGAGGTAAAGTGAAAGGATCTAACCTGGAGTTACAATTCTGTGCTACGAGATTGCTTGAGCACATTAGTTGCCTTCCCAGAGCTCATAATATTTAAGCCACAATGAGTCTGGATATCATAGCGCCTAGGAAAAGAGTAGAGAAGTTGGAAGCAGTGGCATGTAGACCCAGCGACTGGGGAGGCTAAGGTGGTTAGATTACTTGAGCATATTGGTTGTTTAACAAAAGAAAAAAGAAAGATGTTGTAAGACTGAGTTCTTTGAAATCTTTGCTTAGAAGTCAAAGAATGGAGAAGCCAGCCTAGGAGAAAGAGGATAGGAAGGGCCAGTGAGAGAGAAGAAAAAACATGTATGGTAGTTGAAAACCAAGTGAAGAAAGGAGTGTATAATCATCTGTGTCAGCAAGTCCCACTCAAGGTTATGCTCAAAGGAAGACTGGGAATTGACCTCTGGATTTAGCAGTGTGGAGGCCCCTGGTGAGCTTGACAAGAGCAATTTTAAGTACAGTGGTGAGGGCAAAGTCTGCAGTAAGTCTTAAGTGAGAATGTGGGGGGAAGAAATGGAAAGAGCAAATATGGCCAGAGAAAGGGCCTTGCCAGAGGTCAAAGGGTGAGTCAGGGACAAAGCCTAGACCAGAACCTTAGTTTCCTAAGTCTTGGACCAGGCTCCTTTAGGCACTCAGAAGATAGAACACCACTGTCACTCTTGAGATCCTCATGGCCCAGAGGGACTCACATGGTTTTACGTTCTAAGAAGGGAAGCCATGGGTTGAGAAATGCCATTACTCTAGGCTAGGGGGTGTCCAAACCTTTTTCTTTTCTGCTACACATTGGAAGAATAAGACTTGTCTTGTCGTGAGCCACATGGTAAATACACAAACTCTAATAAAAAGCTGATAAGCAAATAAAGGGCTGTGCATATTTTTCATGATATCCAACATGAAAGCAAAAAAAGTTCTTATAAAATCAGCAAGCAGCCCATGGGCTGCAGGTTGAACACCCCTCTTAGGCCAAGAGCTGAGAACAGGACGTGGTGTGGGTTTCCCTACTTGACATCTTGAACATGATGTCCCATTGTAGGCAGTTCTTCCTGTGGCTGCCCAGGTTTCCTATCTCAATCACTCCAGTAGACAAATCTGAGAATAACAGCCTATAAGTTTGGTACAATTTTTGCTATTCTAAGTTTAACCTCTTAGGCTATAGAGTATACACATTCTTGAATATACACATTCTTGTTTTTTTTGTCGTTGTTGGGTTTTTTTTTCTGAGACAGAGCCTCACTATGTTGCCCTCGGTAAAGTGCTGTGGCGTCATACCTCATAGCAACCTCAAACTCTTGGGCTTAAGTGATTCTAGTAACTGGGACTACAGGCACCTGCTACCAATGCCCGGCTGTTTTTTGGTTGCAGTTGTCATTGTTGTTTAGCAGGCCCGGGCTGGGCTCAAACCCACCAGCCTAGGTGTATGTGGCTGGCACCCTACTCACTGAGCTGTAGGCGCCGAGCTTACATACTTGTTTTTAGGGGTTTTGTGTGTTTTTTTTTTTTTTTTTTTTGAGACAGAGCCTCAAGCTGTCACCCTGGGTAGAGTGCCATGGCATCACAGCTCACAGCAACCTCCAATTCCTGGGCTCAAGCGAGTCTCCTGCCTCCACCTCCCAAGTAGCTGGGACTACAGGCGCCCA
>CAUYRH010142941.1:0-12349 GCA_963574655.1 Perodicticus potto | reverse complement strand
CACTGTCCCTCAGACCATTTGAGGGCTGGACTATAGTTTAAAAAAAAACTATGAACAAATTCCTATGCACACTGCACATATCTTATTTTGAAGTAAAAAAACAAAATGGGGGCAGTGCCTGTGGCTCAAAGGAGTAGGGCGTGGGCCCCATATACCAGAAGTAGTGGCTTCAAACCCAGCCTCGGCCAAAACCTGCAAAAAAAAAAAAAAAAAAGAACAAATACAATATTATATTTAAAAAAAAAAAAAAAGACGTCCTAACTTCAGAAAAAAAAGGCCTCCCTTAACTACAAAAAAAGACCCTACTAACTGAAAAATAAAAAAAAAAAACAATGGACCTCCTAACTTCAAAAAATAAAGAAATAAATCCTAGCTTGTTTTTACCTTGGTCCTCAGGCTAGCTTGTTACTCCTCCAACCATGAGTCTCAGTCTCACTGGAGACTAAGAGGAGCAGTCGACAGACAGAGAGAAGGAGGACAGTGGGAGAGCACAGGGCACATTCCACACATGCGCACTGTGGCCCGGGTCCAGTCGGCTGCTAAGCAGGACAGGCACTGGCAGCAAAAACACCTGTTGGGCTTCATGTAGCCTGCAGGCTGTAGTTTGAGGACCCCTGATACATAGTATCTGTCTTTTTCACTGCTGTGTTCCAAGTACATGATATAGAGTATGCATTTAATAAATATTTGTTGCATAAATGGATAAGTGGATGCAGTGTTACCTATCTATTGCCTTGGGACTCATTACAGTTTTCTGAATTAGTTTCATGTGCTGATGAAGGAATATACTGTGCTTAACATATGCTTCTATGAGAATATTTGGAAATCAGAGCCAAAATTCTTAAAAATGTGCACGTTTTTTGATCCAAGAGCTCTACTTTTAAGGATTTAACCTAAGGAACTCTCAGGGGACTCAGAAAGATTATGACTCAAGAACATTAATTGTCACATTATTTAGAACAGCAAAAACAGTGGAAATAATCCCCTGTCTAACACAATGGGATTAGTTAACCATATTGTGATACTTCTACTCAATAGAGTATTTCAAAGAAATAAAAATAAAGATTATTTAATAGCATGAGAAAATTTTCAGGTTATGTAATTAGTGAAAAAGCCAGTGCACCAGCATAGCACACTTAATCCTGTATACATATTTTTATATATTTTTACTCTGTGTGTTTGTGTAATACCAAAACAGATTTATATTATTGATCTGAGTGGTGAAATTATAGATCATTCTATTTTCATGCTTTCTGAGGTTTTTCTGTAATTTCCAGTACTTTTGCCTTGAACATATAGTTAAATAAAATAATGATGAATATTATCTGTTTTAAGAATTTGGGTCTAGACATCTACAGTATGTTTGGACCTGCATGGCGTACTTAGAAGCTTTGCTGGGGATTAGAAAGCCATGGGATGGGCAAGGCATCAGGCAGGATTTCTGCCACATTCCAAGGGCAGGGCGTGCTGTTCTTCTGTTGGAGAGAGGATGCTCTCCACCCCCTTTCATGCTGTGCATTCTCTCCTTTCCCAAATGTTATCATTAAATACACCCAGGCTGTAGTAGCTTTGGTTTACTTGGAGACAGGATCCATGCTGTGACCTCCCAACTACTGAGATAATCAGCTACAGACTGGTTTTAAGAAGATAAATTTAAACCTTGTATGGGATGAATTGACCATGCAAATTAATTCTGTTCTGTGTTGCGGGAAATTAAAAGAAGAAGGTCTGAGCTGAGAAAGTGCAAATGGAATAAGTACTTCTATTTAAAGGGAAGCAAGTTGACTTCTCTTGAGCACTGGCTTCTTATATTTTAAGTCAACTTTAGTTAACTGACTGTAATTGTCTTCCTGTCTAGTTTGGAAGCTTTTTCCTGGGCCAAACAGGTCTATGTGACTTCAGCTTCTTTAAGGTTAGGTTCTATCCAGAGGCTTCTAGGGTCTTTATACCAGTCCATGACTTTTGGCTGCTCCTCCAGAATTTCTCAATGTATCGGCATCCTAGAGCACTAACAGGTTGCTGTAAGTGTAGACACGTATTGGGATCTCTACAGAACTTGCAAACAAAGTGATGATGTAATGTGGAGTGTGTTTGAAAGCAGAAGGAAAGGTGGTAAAAGGAACATTTTCAATGAGTTATCTGAAAGCAAATGTTTGATTTGAGTCATTTTGGTAAATTTCCTCCAGGAATGACCAATACAGTCCCTTAATTGTAATAGCTGTTAGTCTTTCCTGAGACTTTGGAGTCTTGCATTGTGTTAAATCCTTTACACAGTTGGAATTCTCCAGAGAAATAGAACCAATAGGAAGAGAGAGAAATAGATAGAGAGAGAGAGAGATCTTTATTATAAGAATTGGCTCACATGATTATGGAGGATGAAAAGTCCCAAGACCTGTAAGTGGCAAATTGAAAACTCAGGAGGGTCCATATATAGTTACAGCCTATGTCTGAATGTCTGAGAACCAGGAGAGTTGATGGCACAAAGTTTAGTTTAAAAGCTAACAGGTCTGAAACTCAAGAAGAGCCTATGTTCAAGTCAACTGATTGGATGAGGTCCACTCACATTAGGGACAGCAATCTTTCTTACTCAGTGTGCTATATCAATTGTTAATTTCATCCAAAAATATCTTCAGGGATAGACCCAGAATAATGTTTGAGCAAATATCTGGGTTCTCTGTGGCTCAATCAAGTTGACAAAATTAGCCTTCACTCATGGATTACATAATTTAATTTACACAATGATCTTGCAGATTATTTCTGTTTTCATTCTTGTTTAAAAGATGAGGAAACTATACCTTAGAAGACCTATGTCATGTACAAGAATAACAATAGCCTATAAATGATAAGCCTGAGATTTGAACCCAAGCAACTAACTCTTGGGGCCACATCCTTAACCCCTAGGCTATAATAAAGGTTTTAAAATTGATTACTTATAGACTTCTCATATATAGAAAAATGTTTACTAATTATATAGACATCCATTAATAACTACAAAATGAGTAAGTAATTGTACTGTTAACACCTTACATCTGCCCTCTAGTAAATTCAGGCTTTACATTTTTTTCTTAATTCTGGAGAACTAAGTCAAGATACAATGAGGAGAGTATTGCAATGAGCAAACATTGGTGAATCTGATAGAGAATTAAATTTCCCTTTCTCAGTGATTATGTTAGGTCATACCAGTCACATTTCAGGCAAAAAGAAATCTATGTGCTAAGGTGTGGAAGAAGTAAGGACTCTCAGCATTACAATATCTTTGTTGTGAAAAGAGGTAACCAATGGAATGAGTTCTCAGTAAGAGATGATTCTTGGAAAGGGTAATGCTGTGAAATCCTTTCCTGGAGATTATCTTGACTGTGTTCATATGAGGTTAGAATCAGCTCAACTCATTCCAGAATCTCAGGAGTCAGCTCTTTGAGTTGACTACTACTAGTAAGTGGCATGCTATGCAAATTAAATCCTGTTTATTCATTTTTTTTGTCATTCTCTAAGATATCCCTTATTAGCTATTATTGTAGTCTCTCCCTCACTCAGTTTTTCTGAGTAGTTTTTATCTTTGAAATAAATGCCTATATGTAGATGGAGAATGCTCTGAATTTGAAGAATTGCTTTGGAAAAGCAAATTTACTCTCATAATTTATTACAAGTTAAGATGTTTTCTATTATAAATTTCCTTAAATTGGGGCACATCTGGATTTATAAAAAAGCATGGGGAAAACTTCTCAATTAATGGAATAGAATGTATTTTAATATCCCTTTTATTCAACTATTTAATAGTTCATCAGAGAGATACTAGTTGATTGTTTTAATTCTTTCTCAAAAGTATGATAGCAGCTATTTCAATTTAAAAGTAGGGGAAAGTAAAACTAAGCAAATAATCTCACTGAAACCTTAACATAATTAGGATTGACTCAGCTGATAAGAATATCAAGACTATTGGCCCAAGCTGATGGGAAAGAATGACCTGCATCTGGGTAATGGTCCAATTTGTCATATACAAATGGCAGCTCTGGGTTAGAATAAGACCCATTATTAGGCAAATCTTTTTATTTCTGAAGAATAAAACCAATTAAAGCTGGTTTAAAGAAAGTTTACAGGGACATTTCCCAAAAATGAAACACAACTACTTGCTTTAGAGAAGCATATTCTTGGATTAAAAGGTCCTAAAAATTGACACCTTGGGTATGGTGACTCACACTTCCTGATGCACTGGAAGGCCAAAGTGGAGTTTGAGACCAGCTTGAGCAAGAGCTAGAACCCATCTCTACTAAAAATAGAAAACCTGGCTGGTGTTGTGGTAAGCACCTATAGTCCCAGCTACCAGGGAGATTAAGGCAAGAGGATCACTTGAGCCCAAGAGTTTGAGGTTGCTATGAGCTATGATGAGCCCAATACACTCTACCCAGATTTTTTTTTTCAAAAAAAAAAAAATCCTAAAAATTAAGTTTCCCCTTTCATCTGTCTGTTTTTCTCTCTCTCTGGTTGCATTAAAAAATAATAGTGAGACTGAGAGTGGTGGTTCACACCTGTAATCCTATCATTCTAGGAGGCCAAGGTGGGAGGTTTGCTTGAGCTGAGGAGTTGGAGGCCAGCATGAGCAAAGCAAGAGTCCATCTCTACTGAAAACATAAAAATTAGATAGGTGCTGTAGTAGGCACTTGTAGTTCCAGCTACTCAGGAGGCTGAGGCAGGAGGATCACTTGAACCCAGGAGTTTGAGATTGTAGTGAGCTATGATGATACCACTGCAGTCTGGGGAGCTGAACCCCACCTGTCCCAGATACATCCCCTCCGGGCCTCCTGCCAGCTCCCTCTGCACTCTGCCTCCCTTCCACGGAGCACCTGAAGTTCATCCTTAGAGACAGGTGTTCCACCCAGGGACAGCGTTACCCTGAGTTTGAAGGAATCGTGATAATACAATGATAGTAGTAGTGACAGCAACCGCATACGTGCCTCTAGCAGGCACTTTATCTGAAAACCTCCTAAGGTGAGTGCCACTTTAGGACAAGACAATCAAAGCTGAGTGTTGAAGCCCAAAACCTGAGCTGGGATTTGCATGCAACTGATCGGCTTGCCACCCAGGCCTGACTCTATCTGACACATTCCACTGCTTGTCCCCTGCAGGGCCCGGGGTGGTGGGTGTTAGCTCACAATGTGCCAAATCAGCGGCTGCCTTGGCCTTGCCTAGCAAGCGGTAATCCCTGTTCCTCTCTATGCAAACAATCTAATTTGCAGGCTGTGAGCAAAACAAATAATAATTAGCTTGGAAATACTAGAGGTTCCTTTGGGGCAGAGTCAGATTATACCACAAAGGAATCCCCACCTCTACAGCAGTGATTTCTTTTTTATTTATTTATTTTTTTGAGACAGAGTCTCACTATGTCACCCTTGGTAGAGTGCCGTGGCGTCATAGCTCACAGCAACCTCAAACTCTTGGGCTTAAGCGATTCTCTTGCCTCAGCCTCCCAAGTAGCTGTGACTATAGGCGTCTGCCACAACACCCGGTTATTTTTTTGTTGTAGTTGTCGTTGTTGTTTAGCAGGCCCCGGCCGGGATTGAATTTACCAGCCCCAGTGTATGTGACTGGCGCCCTAACCACTCAGCTACGGGCGCTGAGCCTAGAGCAGTGATTTTTCAACTGGGGTGCTATGGCACACTGGTGGGCCATGAGAGGATCTTTGGTGTGCTGCAGAAATTTTTAAAAATAATTAATTAAATTATTTTTGAAAGAACTTCAAAGCGGCCAGGTACAGTGGCTCACACCTGTAATCCTAACCCTCTGGGAGGCCAAGGCAGGTGGATTGCTTGAGTTTGAGACCAGTCTGAGCAAGAGTGAGACTCTCATCTCTACTAAAAAAAAAAAAAAAGAAAGAAAGAAAAACTAGCTGGGTGTTGTGGTGGGCGCCTATAGTCCCAGCTACTCAGGAGGCTGAGGCAAGAGGATCCCTAGATCCCAAGTTTGAGGTTGCTGTGAGCTATGATGCCACAGCACTCTCTACCCAGGGTGACAGAGTGAGACTCTGTCTCAAAAAAAAAAAAAAAAATTCAAAGCACAGCAAGTATATTCTTTATTTTACTCTTTTTTGGGGAGAGGGGAGGAATCAACATAATTTAAGTGTGTTGTGAATTTTTCACTATAGGTTCAAGTGTGCTATAAGATTAAAAGGTTGAAAAACACAGGTGCAGAGTTTTGTTTCATCCACGGGTGACCACGATTAGTTTCCACAGGTGATCCCCAACTCGGATAGGTGTGGTTCTTTAGGCATGTGGACCGGGACACCTGCCCCCCACTGGTTTCCTGCACTCAGACGCTTCCCAAACCAGCCTCCCTCTGCCACATAAATAAGACTCCACCGACACAGACAGACAGGCTGAAAACCGACGCCCGGCACCCCCACACCGAGCCGTGACATCGGGTGCGTCTTCCTCCCCTGCTTCACACCGAGATTCACACCTGGGCTCCTTTCACTTCCACTTTTCAGGTGGGTAGACATCTCCTCAGAGGAATCAAAGTGACAGATTTATGCCACACTCTGGGTTTGGAACCGAAAATGGCCCTGAGCCACCTGTTTCTTCTGTGCTTCTCCCCACACTTAGCTACTTCTTGGAAGAGCTGATGGAGAGGAAAATATTGTTTCTTTTTCTTGGGAAATCAGCAGTGGCATGCTGAAAAACCAGCTACAGCTGTACTCCACACCTGGATAAATTTTTAATCAGGAGCTTAATGTGCCAGCTCCGTGAGAAGGCAAGTCTGCGGGGTCTGTGGTGGCGTTCATGCCTGCGGGTGTTTCTGGGGTGGCTTTCTCTGTCACCTGGAGTGCTGAGACCTTATTTCTGCCACACTTCAGCCACCACATCCTCCCTTTAAACTGTAAGTAAACCATTTAATTTTGGCTGCCTTTGTTTACCCACAAAAAGCCTTAACAAATAGAATTCTCCAAGAAATTGCAAGCTGTTTTAAAATTTAAAAGGTGGTTTTCATGCTTCATCTCATTTCTCCCAGCTATTTTTGGTTCTGCCTTCTTGGGTTTGTGTAGGCTTATAAAAATTCATTAGTTATTTTCCAACTTCACAGGTGAGAACAGAGGTTTCCAAAGAGCGAAATGGATCCCATTTGAGGCAGAACCGGGAATCCATGTTGTTAGCCTTTGGGGGTGCCATCCAGTTTGCCTGTTCTGAACAGGTGAATGGAGTTGATACTCCATTCTTGTATCTCAAGGGAAAAAAACAGGGTTTTACAGATTTCTCCCTGACTTTTTTTCTCCTGTAGGTGCTGACGGATGTGTTTGAATTTTGAACTCTGTTCTAGGGTGGAAAGTCTCATGGCATATCCACGCTCCCCAAAGGTTCACCACGTGTTCACAGAATACTGATTTCTGACTTGCAGTCTTCCTGACGAATGCAGGGGAAGGATGGCAGGGGCTTACTTTTATGATTCTTTGGTGGATCAGAGAGATCAGATGCCTAAGACTTCCCAGACTATTTACAAAGTCAGGAGACTTGACTTTCATTCCTATGCAACAGACAACTCCTGGGAGGCTTCTCCCCCCAGCTGTGACACTTGAAACTTGTACGCTCATCTTCACCATCATTACATAGCCAACTCTTTGTGTTTTACAATGAGAAATTCAAACCAGATAATTACAAAAACATCCATGTGGCTCTGGGTGTAATGAAAGACAGGCATGTCCTGTCAGACACAGTCCCGGTCTCACACACATGCTCCCCGCTCTCATAGGCTTGGGTCTTTGCGTCTAAATATAATCTTCTCTTGTCTCCGTCCATACTGTCAGTGGCCATGGGACCCATAAGGACAGCGAGGGAATCTTCAAGTTGACTTGTGGCCATTTGACCATAATATTTAAGAAACATGTTCAAGTTCATGGCTACAGTCAATATTACAGAAACCTTGCTACATTAGAGTCTCCATCTAAACATGGGTGACCTCTATAGGAATGTTGGGGTAGAAGGTAGCATTTGCTGAGTAGCTCACAGAATCCGCAGAGTGAAGTGCAAGGAAGTAACCAATTCTCGGGTCTTCTTCCCTCTGGAGAGTTCTAGAGAGGACCATGATTGCCATGAGTAGCCCAGATCGCAGAGACGAGGCACAGGACATCTAGGCTGGAGCTCTCCAGGGCACATTGTCACTGTCTCTTTATATATAACTAAGTATTTTGTGGAAAAGAAAGTATAAGAGTGGAGAATCAAGTGTGTTTGGGAAATCTTGCATTAAACAAAATGAAGCAGGGATCCTTAGCCTTTAAATATGCAGATTTTATTGTGACTCTCTACAAGGGGGAAATGATACGGAGCCTTTCCCACACTTCTTTGTCTGGGAATCTGTAATATTTCAAAGGGCCCCATGAGCCACAAAGCCCAGTCTTGAGAATGCCATTAAGAGACGTCCAGAGGCCTTTAGGTAGCAGTCCTGAGCTCCACTGAGACTCAGCTCAGCCTCATGGGGACATTCCAAGCCAGTGGTCTTTAAATTTGGGTACCCACATTCCCAGGGAGTATATGAGGACTTTCTCTTTCTCTGTCTCTGTCTCTCTCTCTCTCTTTTTTTTTTTTTAAGACAGAGTCTCAGTCTGTTGCCCAGGCTAGAGTGCCATGGCATCTGCCTAGCTCACAGCAGCCTTAAACTCCTGGGCTTAAGTGATCCTCCTGCTTTAGCCTCCCGAGTAGCTGAGACTACAGATGCCCACCACATCACCCAGTTAATTTTTCTGTTTTTAGTAGAGACAGGGTCTCATTCTTGCTCAGGCTGGTCTCAAACCCTGAGCTCAGGCGATCCACCCACCTCAGTCTCCCAGAGTGCTAGGATCACAGGCATGAACCTCTGTGCCAAGCCTTATACAAGGTGTCCATAAAATTCATGTGCAGTTCTCAACAGAAAACAATTTTAAATCACACACGAACTTTATGGACACCCTGTATAATGACTTTCTAAGGTATACAGGTACATGCAGTTAAAAAATAAATCTAGGTCCACGCTTCCCATGTGCCCTCTTCCCTAACGCTGCCCTGCTGAGAACTGAATGGCCTTGGATGGACGGGCTCATGTCCCCTTTCTTAGCAGCCACTTCCTAACTGCGAGGCACGCCTCTCCCTCTCCCAGGTCTTATGTAGGTACATCAGCCCAGAGTAGACAGTTAGCTGTGATATCAGACAAAATGCTGGGTTTGGACTTGAGGGTCATCTGGCCAGGAAATTTGTCACCCCATTGATTGCCAGGGTTGATTTGGCTGATCTGGCTGGTGAGGAGGGTGTCCCTCCATCCCTCTCCACTCCATGAACGGCCCTCCTGCAGCTGCATGCTTGGTGGGAGAAGATGAGTTTCCCCTGATAGCGAAGGACCAAGCTTTGGTCAAGCGTCTACGAGTAGCTGAGCTCCCCTGCTAGAACCTCCAAACAAGCTCTCAAAATACTGGGTATTTTTTGTTGTTGTTCCTTTTTGAGAAAGTGAATGACTCTATTGATTGAATAATCTTTTTGCAGATCAGGCGGTTTCTAATTCTTTGCTTTCATGACAATTGAGAGAAGACTTAATTGGGTCATCAGAGAATTAGATCATTAAATAATCTTGATGACAAGATCACCATATCAGAAAGAGCTTAAATAATTGCTGTGCCTATGACAAAATTCCTTCCATTCCTATCTACTTATTTATGTGAAAAAAACTTTCATAGTGCTTATAATGCAGTAACAACTATAATTGTGACATGAGAATAGTGTTCACGTGGAACCCTGTCTTAGTAAGAAGTATAATGAAGAGTAGTTTTTCCAATAAAGTTCTACTTTGTATGATTAATAATTGTTTCTAAAAATACATATTCATGTTGTTTTGATAAATGGCATGTCAATAGGGCCCACAATGATAATTTAGTCCAGAGGTATTTCTTGGATACCTGGTGCCATACATCATAGGGAATTTTAAAAATTAATTTCAATTTATATGCATGTTTTTGTTGCAGGTAATTATTGTGGGTGATCAATAAAAGAATTTCAAGCATAAAATATATCACATTAACATAAAATTATGTAGGGAAAGTGGAATGGAAATACGAATTTATGGAGTAAATGGAGTAATTTTTTGCCTATTAAAGATGAGCTTGTTTGTGTACATTTAAAATGAATTATATTTGGTATCAAATTGCCAACGTCTTTAGACTTCACAGGAAACCATTTAAAAAGTCCTGTAAGGGTTTTCTTTTAAATGTTCAGGGTTTGCACTTCACCGGAAGGTACGGCCTTTGCAACTGTGCAAACTTACGAAGAAGCATTTTGGATCTTAACTTAAATGGGTGTGGGAGCCATATAGTTTGCAAAAATTATTTTGGAGGGTGACAAGCAAGAAGTTGGAGGTCTCTGCACCCAACAACACATAAGAAGAATGAAAAAGTAGGTATTGGGCGGTGCCTGTGGCTCAGTGGGTAGAGTGTCGGGCCCCAAATGGGTGGCGGGTTCAAACACAGCCCCGGCTGAACTGCAACAAAAAAATAGCCAGGTGTTGTGGTGGACACCTGTGGTCCCAGCTACTCGGGAGGCTGAGGCAAGAGAATCGCCTAAGCCCGGGACTTGGAGGTTGCTGTGAGCTGTGTGACGCCACGGCACTCTACAGAGGGCGATAAAGTGAGACTCTGCCTCTTAAAAAAAAAAGTGAGACTGTCTGCATGCACAATAGGTATTCAGAAATGGCAACATTTGGCCTACATCAGCCTATGAGCTGTTCCTACATTTCTTTCTTGATAGCCAACCTCATTAACTAGGCCCTGGGGTCACCTCAAGAAAACTGTCCCAGGGCCCCTGCCCATTCTTCCCTGTTTCAGCTCTTGCCTCAAATCCCAGAAAGCCTTCGAGACTAGAGACCACCTCCCCACACTGACACCCTCCCCACCCTAACTCACCCACTAACCATCTTAACAATTAGCAGTAATTTATAAATTTCCAATTTTCAAAGTATCTTTGTATTATCTTATGTACTCCTTGCCCTAACCTTCTGTGATAGATGAAGAATTGGAGCTTGGATCATTTAAGTGATTTGCTTGGAATCATACAACAGGAAATGGCAATTAACACAGCAAAACTTCTGTGGGTTGACCACCCAAGGGACTGTGACTAACTAGTCAACATACAGAGGTGGTCAACATAAGGAATTAGGCCTCCTGAGCTGATACCTACATGTGGTGCGTGTTTGGTCTATGAAAATTAGGTCAATGTAAGGAAGTGGTCAGTGTAGGGAGAGGGTTGGGGTGGGGAGGGGATGGGGTGGGAGGGTGTTAGTGTGGGGAGGGGGTCACTGTAGGGAAATGATCATTATAGGGAAGGGGCAACTATGGGGAGGAGATCAGTGTGGGGAGGTGGTCAGTGTAGGGAAGTAATCAGTGTGGGCAAGGGGTTAGCTATGGAGGTTCTACTATATTTGGATCCAAGTCATTGGTTGTCAAATTCAATGTTTGATCCATGACATCTCATTGCTTCTGAAGGGCCTGTTTTAGTCCAAGGCCAAAGCAAACCATCTGGGATCTCCAGAGTTGGGGTGGCCCACTCAGAATGCTGAGGGAAGCCACCCTCTTGCGGAGGATGGTTGGTGGCTATTCTTGGTCTCCTCCACCAAGATTGTCGGACACTCAAAATGGACTTAGAGACCGTGAAGGGGAAATCAACACACACAGATACTTAATGTAGAGCAAGACACCTCTGTGTGGTGCCAAGACAAAGGGCGAATAAACCAACGTTCACGTGAAATGTACAAGGTTTGCCTTGAGCGGCATTTTGGTCTGTACATTCGTGCCAGAAATAATAATTGATTGGTTGTCAAAATACTAGTCATCTCCCTTTAGTTTAGTTTTTATTTTTAATTGTAGGCAAAGACTTCTGGGCGGCACCTGTGGCTCAAAGGAGTAGGCGCCAACCCCATATGCCAGAGGTGGTGGGTTCAAACCCAGCCTCAGCCAAAAATAGCAAAAAAAAAAAAAAAGAAAGAAGACCTCTGAAAACCAAGAGAAGTACTAAATCTGTTTTACCTTAAAGAACCCAAATGAACAGGTACTTCTGGCTGCTGAATAAATTGACTTTATATGGCTCGGCGCCTGTGGCTCAACGGGCTAAGGTGCCAGCCACGTACACTTGAGCTGGTGGGTTCGAATCCAGCCTGGGCCCGCCAAGCAACAATGACGGCTGCAACCAAAAAATGGCCGGGCGTTGTGGCGGGCCCCTGTAGTCCCAGCTACTTGGGAGGCGGAGGCAGGAGACTCGCTTGAGCCCAGGAATTGGAGGTTGCTGTGAGCGGTGATGCCATAGCACTCTATCCAGGGTGACAGCTTGAGGCTCTGTCTCAAAAAAAAAAA
>CAUYRH010142940.1:0-16435 GCA_963574655.1 Perodicticus potto | reverse complement strand
TCAAGCTGTCACCCTCGATAGAGTGCTGTGGCATCACAGCTCACAGCAACCTCCAATTCCTGGGCTCAAGCGAGTCTCTTGCCTCCGCCTCCCAAGTAGCTGGGACTACAGGCACCTGCCACAACGCCTGGCCATTTTTTGGTTGCAGCCGTCATTGTTGTTTGGCGGGCCGGGGCTGGATTTCAACCCACCAGCTCAGGTGAACGTGGCTGGCACCTTAGCCCAATGAGCCACAGGTGCCAAGCCGGGATTTCAAGTTTTTTTTTTTTTTCTTTTGAGACAGAGCCTCAAGCTGTCACCCTGGATAGAGTGCCGTGGCATTACAGCTTACAGCAACCCCCAATTCCTGGGCTCAAGCAAGTCTCCTGCCTCCGCTTTCCAAGTAGCTGGGACTACAGGCGCCCGCCACAACGCCCGGCCATTTTTTGGTTGCAGCCATCATTGTTGTTTGGCGGGCCCGGGCTGGATTCACACCCGCCAGCTCAGGTGTACGTGGCTGGCGCCTTAGCCCGTTGAGCCACAGGCGCCGAGCCAGGATTTCATTTTTTAAAAAATGAAATAGGGCAGCGCCTGTGGCTCAGTGAGTAGGGCGCTGGCCCCATATACCAAGGGTGGTGGGTTCAAACCCGGCCCTGGCCAAACTGCAACAAAAAAATAGCCGGGGGTTGTGGCGATCACCTGTAGTCCCAGCTACTCGGGAGGCTGAAGCAAGAGAATCGCCTAAGCCCAAGACCTGGAGGTTGCTGTGAGCTGTGATGCCATTGTACTCTACAGACGGTGACAAAATGAGACTTTGTCTCAAAAATACATAAATAAATAAATAAAAATAAAAAATGAAATAATAGAAAGATGGGACTGCAAACTAATACAACCTTTTTAGAAGGAAGTATGGAGAATCCTCATAGAACTCAAATTAGACATCCCATTTGATCCTGCAATCCCATTATCAGACATCCACCCTGAAGAAAAAAAATCCTTTTATCATAAGGACGTTTGCACTAGACTGTTAATTGCAGCTCAATTTACAACTGCCAAAATGTGTCAATAGCCTAATTGCCCACCAACCCAGAAACGGATTAACAAGCTCTGGTATATGTATACCACAGAATACTATCCAGTCATTAAAAGATGGAGACTATATCTTCTGTATTAACCCAGATGGAAGTAGAACACATTCTTCTTAGTGAAGCAGTGGTTCTCAACCTTCCTAATGCCACAACCCTTTAATATAGTTCCTGTGGGTCGCAACCCACAGGTAGAGAACCACTGTAGTAAAGCATCACAAGAATGGAGAAGCAAGAATCCAATGTACTCTACTCTAATATGAAGGCAACAGATGAGCTAATACAAGGGGGGGGTTAGGGTAATGAGCAAGTTGGGAGAGGGGAGGAAGGTGAGGGATGAGGGGTCACCTTGTACAGCACACCTCTTGGGGGTGGGACACAATTATAAGAGGGACTCTCTCTAACAAATGCAATCAGAGTAACCTAATTCTTTGCACCCTCAAAGAATCCCAAACAATAAAAAAAAGAACTAATACAAATTACCAGAATATATTGTAGGGAATAAGTACAAATATCATTTTGTGAAACTTTAGTTAACATCATTTTAATGCATATATACATACTACACACAATGCATGTGTGCTAAGTAATGACATAAGGTGCAATTTTTCACTGTAAATAATAGTTTTTAAAAGAATGTAAATTTGGCTCGGTGCCTGCAGCACAGTGGTTACAGTACCAGCCACATTCCCCGAAGTTGGCAGGTTCGAACTCAGCCCAAGCCTGCTAAACAACGACAACAACAAAAATAGCCAGATATTGTAGCAGGTGCCTGTAGTCCCAGCTACTTGGGAGGCAAGAAAATCACTTAAGCCCAAGAGTTTGGGGTTGCTGTGAGCTATGGCACTCTACCCAGGGTGACAGTGGGACTCTATCCAAAAAAAAAAAATGTGAATTTTACAGATTAAAAAAAAAATCACTGGGCTCAGCGCCTGTGGCTCAACAGGCTAAGGCGCCAGCCACGTACACCTGAGCTGGCGGGTTCGAATCCAGCCTGGGCCCACCAAACAACAATGATGGCTGCAACCAAAAAATGGCCGGGCGTTGTTGTGGGCGCCTGTAGTCCCAGCTACTTGGGAGGCGGAGGCAGGAGACTTGCTTGAGCCCAGGAATTGGAGGTTGCTGTGACCTGTGATGCTATAGCACTCTATCCAGGGCGACAGCTTGAGGCTCTGTCTCAAAAAAAAAAAACAAAAAACTACTTTCTCAAAGTCACATAGCTATAAATGTTTGGGCTAAAATCAGAATGCAGGTTTGTTTGATGCTAAAGCGCATGTGTGTCTGATCCTACCTCCAGAGGAACAAAATCACTTAGCCTTTACTGGGCTTCAGTTTCCTTGCCTCTTCATCCAGCAGAGGAAGGAGGTAGTAGTATCAGATGGTTTTTCAAGGCAATTAGAAGTCTGAAATTCTGTGGTTCTCTTAACTTACTCAAATTACAAAATATAAGAATATATTTTTATAATTTTATGCACTTGTATACAGTATTAAATTCTCAAATATAATTTTATTGAATAAAGAGATATTTTTAAAGAGTGAAATATAGTAATTCAAACATGGAACAGAATAAGAGAAAACAAAGAGTAATTAGTAGAATTTCTAGATTCTTAAGTTTCCTGAATAGGAGACTTTGTGGTCATCAGGTTTAGAGTTGAAATAGTTTCAGAAGAGAGGAAGGCTCCCAACTCTGGGACCTAACATCAGTGAAAAAGAAAGCATGATAATTTTGTGACGGTGTATATATGTGCACAGGTGTGTGTTTGTTTGCTTGTTTATTTTATAACTTCTTTCAGATTTGGCCTTGAAAAGTTAAAGGTGATGTCTTTAAAGCTGTCTCTCAGATGAATATACAAAATAAAATCAAAGTGATTTCCTTTTTTTTTTTTTTGTTCTTTTCCAACATTATCAGGGGTGAGACTAGATCTTTGCAAAGTCAAAAACTTAAATGTGAAGGCCGGGTACGCTGGCTGACACCTGTAATCAAGAGTGAGACCCCCATCTCTAAAAATAGACAGGTGTTGTGGCGGGCACCTGTAGTCCTAGCTACTCAGAAGGCTGAGGCAAAGGAAGCTTCAGCCCAGGAGTTTGGGGTTGCTGTGAGCTATAATGCCATGGCACTCTACGGAGGGCAACAAAGTGAAACTCTATCTCAAAAAAAAAAAACCCCACAAAACAAACAAAAAAACTTGGATGCAGCTGCAGCCTTTTGGCAATTAAAGGAATGGTAAACTGGTTCTTTCAGTATACCACTGATTATTACTTTTAGAATTAAAGTTTAGGAGAGTAATAGCAGAAGTGAATGGTTGTTTAATGCCAAAGAGATATTTAAGGCAGAATTAGGATACGATCTGAGAAATGCTAGCTTTCCTGCTATGCTCTTGCAATTGAGTTCTGACTCAATTTGGTAAATGATTTCTGTTTATGCTGTGCTGTAGGGGAAGGGCAAAGTCCTGAAGGGTTGAACATCTAGTTGTTTCAGTGTTTCAAAATGAAATGAGTTTTGTTAGCTTTTCACTTAAAGGTAGCCAATTGGAAAGAGGGATCGCCTATCTTCTTACCAATAATCACACAACTTCACATGTGCCTTATAACACAGAAAGCTTTGTGCTTTATTTTATTATGAGATAACTTAAGGAAGCAAAAGTGATTAAATACTGTTAACTTTTTTTTTTTTTTGTAGAGATAGAGTCTCATTTTATCGCCCTTGGTAGAGTACCATGGCCTCACACAGCTCACAGCATCCGCCAACTCCTGGGCTTAGGCAGTTCTCTTGCCTCAGCCTCCCGAGTAGCTGGGACTACAGGCGTCCACCACAACACCCAGCTATTTTTTTGTTTTGCAGTTCGGCCGAGGCTGGGTTTGAACCCGCCACCTTCGGTATATGGGGCCGATGCCCCACTCGCTGAGCTACAGGCACTGCCCCTGTTAACTGGTATTTTTTCCATCAGCACATGGTGTGGTACAATTGCATTTCCTCTGAAAATGAACTAGTGTATTTTAAAAGATCTATACTTTTCCTTTTAAAAAAAATATAGTGACTACTCTTAACACCTGACTATATTAGCCTTGCTTCCCATGGGGATTATTTATTGCTCTTGAGCTGTGAAACTCTATATTGATATTACTCTTTGTCAGCCATTTTAAGTTTAAGGGTGCAGGGGAAGGCTTGGGTCATCCAGAAATCCCATTAGTTTGAAATCAGATTTGTAAGCCATACTTCCTTGCATCTTGAAATCCTCCTGCTTTTTTTTGCAGGACCCTGTGTATAATTTTTAATATGTTTATACAATTAGGGGCTGTTAGTTAGGAAGATTAATCTCTTAGCAGATTGTTTAATTTGTTTATCAAGACCAGCTTAATTCTTTAGCTTATGAGAATCAGTTCTTCCATGTTTATCACAGATGTTCCTTAAGAAGCAGAATTGGGAAAAAAAAAAAAAGGAAGCTGAATTGGGTCTTCATCATAAATAACTTAAAATAAGGATCAAAAGGCCAGGTGTGGTGGCTCACACCTGTAATCCCAGCACTCTGGGAAGCTGAGGGGGGTAGATTGCTTGAGCTCACGAGTTTGAGACTAGCCTGAGCAAGAGTGAGACCCCGTCTCTAAAAATAGCTGGGCACCTGTAGTCCCAGCTACTCAGGAGGCTGAGGCAAGAGAATCACTTGAGCCCAAGAGTTTGAGGTGGTTGTGAGCTATGATGCCACAGCACTCTATCACGGGAGACAGAGTGAGACTCTGTCTCTTAAAAAAAAAAGAAAAAGGATCAAAATGAGTATGGTGTACCTTGTTCATGCTAGGATGCTGTCTGATGATGTGAGGGTCATGTTGACTAACATAATCTGTCTTTGAAAATTTGTAGAGACTTAAGAAACAATGAAATTTCATGGGCCATAGAAGATGCTAGTGAAGCCTTTGCTGGACTGACAAGTCTCACTAAATTGTATGTATTTATATTATTTATGTATGTGTACAGGAGTATATTTTCAAGAACCAGTTATAAATGTGATTGAATTATATTTATTTGATATGGCTAGGAAGTCTGAGCTTTCTGACCCATTGGGAGCTCGGTGGTTTATCAGGTGTTTCTCATTTTGGGAAATAGTTGTTATTGGTGAGGCACTTTTTATTGAAAAAACATTACAGTGGACACTTCAAGTAGAATTTCTATTCATGTAAAGGAAAGGCTCTGAGAAACTAGAGTTGAGCTGGTAATGGTAATCTGTTTAATTGTTTGAGATATATGAGTAATTTATGTAGCAGGAGAGGCTTCTCTTACATAAGATTTTAGATCTCCCATGAGAAGAATTTCTCCAAAGGTTCATACTTATTTCTTTGACCTGGAGATCTTTTGCTAAGAAGGGAGAAATGAAGAATAAAAACCAATTTAGCATATGAAAGCTACCAATTTATCAGTGGTCAGGATGGTTGTTCAGAGGTACCTCATTGAGCTCTGTCATCGTAATAGAAGTCTTTATGCTATTGGTTAATAAAAATTCATAACTTTCTTAATGTATGTTATGAATTAAATATGTGCAATTTTTTTTATGTAATCATGCCTCAGTAAAGCTGTTTAAAATACAAAAAAAGACATTAAGATTATTTTTGCCTTTTATAGTTAAGCGTTTAAGTTTGTTTAGTGGAGAGCTTTATTAGAAAGGTCTGTTTGTATTTCAGAATTTTACAAGGAAACCAGATTAAATCAGTTACAAAGAAAGCATTCATTGGTCTTGAATCTCTTGAGCATCTGTAAGTATTTTGCATACATTTGCTTACTATATCATCTTTGCTATTAACAGAGGTTTTCACAACTGTAGTTTTTATGTAACAGTTATAGAAACAGTGCCTAACAATGTTTCATTTCTCTTTATTTCAGAGATTTGAACAATAATGCTATAATGTCTATCCAAGAAAATGCTTTTTCTCAGACTCACTTGAAAGAACTGTAAGTAACTTAAGTCTTTTTTTTTAAAATCACCGATGAGATCATTGTTCCTTCTTGTTGTGCTTTAAGTGTGATGAAAGTGACCTAAGTATTTCCAAAAGCACACAGTTCAGGCATTGAAAAAAAAGCAAGTGTTAATACTCAGTTACTTTAGTGCTGGATATAATCGTAAAATAATCCAACATTAAAAAGTCCAGGGTGTGTGGCACCAAGACCTCTTTTTCCTGTGCTGCGCAATTAGGGAATTGTAGCAAGATCCCTGTCCTTCATGTATACCCCTCTATTCCTTTTTACCCCCTTTGTTTCTTTGGACTGCCATAAACATGTGTTCCTAGTTTTTACCCCTGGGTTAGTTGCAGTTAAGGTGTTAATGTGCTTTTGGTTTTTAGTTTTGAGGTGATCTAGCACTTTCATTATAAATGTCAGAGAGGATGTCTCTACTCTGTTATAAAAATTACTGAAATGTTCAAAAACCATTAAATAGTTGCAGTGGACAAACATATATACATGTATATAATTTTATACCCCCTTTCATTTGTGATTTTTAAAAAATGCTCTTATTGGTTTAGAGATTTTCTTGGGGAAAGGAATTTAGGGTGGGGTGTGGTATTATTTTTAAACTCTGATGATTTGAGTATGCAACCACGTTTAACAACTATTGGACTATAACAGTTATTATGTCCTGCCTGAAAGTTGCTCAAAGTAATACCTATTGTCTGTGAAGCAGAACTGGTTCATGACAGAATGAAAATTCAGAATAAGCTTTTAGCAACTTCTAGAGCAATTTGAAATTACTGTGACACTTTTATTGTAGCTTGCAAAATTGTTGTTTTGCAGTGGATTGTAAATTTAAAAAGCTGGTCCTTACTACAGATTTGAAATGTACCAGAAATGTATGAGTTTTCAAACTGCCTAAATTTGAATCCTTGCTCCATTCCTTATAAATTCTGTGACAGTGGACAAATCATTTAGACCGACTCATTTTATTTTATTTTATTTTTCTCAAAATGGGAATAGTACCACCTCAGGGTAAAAAAAATGAGAATTTTTTACTCAAATGTTTATTCATCGTCTGCTGTGCAAGATACTCTTCTGGATGCTGAAAAGACAGCAGTGAACAAGACGAATCTCTGTGCTCGTAGCGTATTACAGTAAATCCTAGTAAGGAAGGTAATAAGCCAGTAGGTATGTAATAATCTCATCATGTAATAAGTATTCTGAGGACAAAGAAAAGTAGGTCAAAGGTATGGAGAATGATAGGGATTGCTAGTTTAGATAAAGCAGTGAGGGTAAACTCTTCTGAAGAAACAGTGTAAGGGCTTTAATGAAAGGAAATGGCACACCATGTGAATATTGGGTGAAGGGCTTTCCCAGCATAGGGAAAAACAAGTGAAATGAGGTCAGAAAGTTAAGGAAAAGCCAGATCAGGTAGGGCCATCAGGAATTAAGATTTTTTTTTCCTAAATATATTAGGAAACACTGGAGGGTTTGCTCAGCTTAGAACTTTGCACCTACTAAAAGTTGAATAACATTAATAACAACAGACATTAAAATGTTATGAAAATCATTATGAGTTATTTTCTGCCAGACTTTTAAAGTTAATTTTTTTTGGTCTGTTGAGATGTTGTGAGTTATTTTTGGCTTAGTTTAATTGTAAGTAGTGTCTTACTACATTATCAGTGTTACCTTTTTGTTGCCAGTAATAACCTGAGGGTCAGGAAGAAAATTTTAACTATAATTGTGAGAAATCAATTTAATGTATAATTTGAATAGTAGGTGAAAGCAAGTATTACAGTTTCGATCTTAAGAAAGTCATTTAGTAATTTGGTAGTTGTGATGAAGATTCTTTGCTTGACCAAACTTTAGGTAGGCTCTTAAACTTTCTCCTATCTTATCTATGCTCTTGCTTGTAAAATCCAGGTTAAGGAAGAGCTCTTGTAAAACCAGTTTAGCAAGAAATCTTCCTCATTCTTTGCCATTCCTCAGGTGATAACCTGATCACTGTTGTCTGCAGCAAGAATCCTGTTAGGTGGACCTAGCCAAAGTCTCTCTTACTCCAAATGTTACTTCTTAGTAATTTTTCAACCACAAATGCACACCCTGGTCCTTAGCTATAAATTTCCACTTTCCCATGCTGTATTCAGAGTTGAGCCCAATCCCTTTCCCTCACTGCAAAATTTCAATGCCATGGTTCCTGTACCTGTCAAGATGGTTCTGAATAAAGTCTGCCTTACCATACTTTAACAAGTATCATTGAGTAATTTTTTCTTTAACAGTTATAGTACTGTGACTTGAGTAGGATAAGATTCATCATTGGACCCCCGGACCTCTCACCCAGGATCCCAGGTGTGCACCTTTGAAGCTTTGTCTTCACTCCTGACTGATTGATCGGGGATCCAATGGTGAGTCAGATTTGTGAACCATTGCTCTGGACAAACGTCCATTGAAGCTGGTAAGGAAAGATCTTGATTCTTAAGATTCTGATTATATTCTCTGAAACTGGTTAGAGTCCCAGGCTTCTTTTGGGTGGGAGGGTCGTTTTCCTGGCTCTTTTTCCTGAATAGCTCCCTAATTGCTCCCTGACTCCCTTGAGCTGAAGGTCCTTCCTAGCACTCTCTTAGACCTCGCTCTCTTCTCTGTTGGGTCCTTGTTCTCCCATGGGAACATCTCTGTTATCTGAATTCCCTCTTGAACCGCCGGTGACAGTATGCTCCACCAACTCCGTCTACCTCCTTGTTGGAACCTCATTGGCTTCTTTGGGAAACTTAAGATCTTCCCAAACTGGCTACTAAGATCCCTCCCTCCCCATTGCTATTGCTTCTTCCTCCTCTTACCACTTTTAACCTTCTCTCCACTTTTCTTGAATCCTTTGAGATGTCTCACTTCAAATCCCTACCTCTTCCATTCATCTGTTGATCCCTTCCAGACCTTTTCTTTCCTACTCCAGCCTCTTACTCAGTTGTACTTTAAACCATCTCCGTTGGGGGCTCTCAAGGGACTTCAGGGCTCCTAAAAGCAACCACTTGAGATTGAAAAGGAAAAAGGATAATTGGAAATAGACTAAATATTTTATCTATACTAAGATGGGCTTTGGAGATACCCAGATAGCACCACATATCTCCACAGCCTCAATAAGGTTATACATTAGGGCCAAGAAAATCTTGAAAGTCTCTTCAACAAATATTGGTAAACAGGTAACCTTAACTTGTCCCGTTTTTGTCAGAAACACAATTTGGATAAAAATATACAAAATGTACAATAAAATTAATTGCTTGATGCATGTCAAGGACAGCAGTCAAAGAGAGAAAAGAACTGTATGTTAACATCTTTGCTTCTAGGATGTTTTTGACACTTGCCTAATTGTCAACAAAAGTAAAGATGATGGCTAGCTTTAATATCCCATGAAAATTTCATGAACTGTTCAAGCATAATTATTAAGGACAAGTGAATTAAATAAAGATAAATGGGATAAAAGTTTATAAATGAACTTTTCAATGAGAGTTGTAACATTTATAAAATGTTTACTGAAAAATTTTAGTTTAAAAAACCTTGGCTAACTCGAAACCTTAAAGCTGTACTGTTAATAGTCACCAAAGGTTAGGGGTTAGGATTGACCTCACCGAAGGGGTTTTCTGCACATCTGGTTAAACGGGACAACAGAATGTAAGAAAACCATTGGTGGGGTCAGCTCTTCCCCCCCAATGCTCACCACTCCTTAAGGCACACACTAGTATTCAGTTGTTAAGTTAAGTGGTATTCATTGAATATCTGGATTATATCTGAGTAAAATACTGAACCATTAACTGATGAATATAAATTTAAATTTTTCTGTTCTTGGCTTAAATTTTACATAAAGGCAAAATGTATTTGGGTCTGTTCATAAACAAGTCCTGTGCCTCATTGAAAAATTATGAGGACAATTTATATTCTGCTTATAGAAATTAAGAAATATTACATTCATAAATTTGTTAATATGCAGAATGTTGCTGTGTGACAGCTTACTGTTGCTGACTTCTTAGTTTTCGCTAGAAATTAAGGTTACTAAGAGTTGATAATTCTAATTAATGTGTGTAAGTGAAACTCCTGAGGATGATGGCAAGAACAATAGCAACACTGTATACAAGAAAAAGTAAGTTTTTGGTAAGGAAAAGTATGAGATATGAACATACGTTTTTACTGAGGAAAAATGGAAAGTAATTTTGTCTTAGTTTGGAGGTTATTTGAAAGTTTCTTCAGAATGGAAAAGAATGGAAGAAAAATTGAATGGATATAGGAAGTTGAGAAGAGAGGGAGAGAATATCATGTGATTAAGTTGGCTAAAATTGAGTGAATTTATTATAAGAGTTTTTTTAAAAGCTTCAATATCAATATTCTGCCTGTGCAAAATTAAAATTTCATTTTTGTTCTTTCAACAGGTGAACGAACAGTTCGAACTGGAGAACGAACTCCAGTTCGTTCATCTGTTGAAAGAACAAAGTTTTTTTTTAAAGTATTTTTTTTACATATACATGTGTTTATTAGGTTTCCACTTTTTGCCTTCACAGAATTAAAAAGGCTTAAAATTTAATAACAATAACAATGTTTAAGATAAGGATTAAAAACAAAAACTTCGTAAAGAATGAATGAAGATAAATACATCAGAAAAGAAATCAGATGATTGCTGCATCGAAATATTAAGCAATAATAGTAATAATGCAAAGAAAGTAACATTAAAACATTGTCAGATGAGAGTATATCTATTATAGAATGCTTTGACTCTGAGGTTCAGTATGGAGTCATCAGTTAACTTCTTATTTTTTTTTCCCCAAAGTCTCAAAAAATAGACAACTAATATTTATAAATAAAAATAAAAGATAATTTTAAAAAACAGATCATGCCAAATCTTATAGACAATAAAGAAGAAATACTTCAAAATCATTCTACTTCATCTGGATACACCTGATATTAAAATTGGAGAAAATGTATTATCATAAAGGGAAAATTACAAACATATTTCACTTATAAATGAGGATGCAGTATCCTAAACAACATATTAACAAGTTGAATTAAAAATTAATGTTTAAGTAATGTACTTTGGTCAAAAATTAAATCTAGTTCACGTGAGAATTAGTCACTATTTTCTTTTCTTTTCTTTTTTTCTTTTCCTTTCCCTCACCCCCTCCCTCCTCCTCTGTCTGGTCTCCCCTTCCCCCATTCCCCACCGTGTCATTAATTGTCATTAATTGTCCTCATATCAAAGTTGAATACTTAGGATTCATACTTCTCCACTCCTGTGATACTTCATTAATAAGAATGTGTCCTTTGAAAGGACAAAGTTTTCTTGGATGATTGATCTTCTTTTGATAAGAGAAAGTTTTCTCTTTACCTTTTAAGTAATCTGCCTAGAAAATATTCTTTATTTTATCAAAATAATTTCCTGTGTTTCATCTTGTCTTTCTCTCTTTTTCTTTTTTTTTGAGGCAGAGACTTACTCTGTTACCCTGGGCTAGATTATCTGTGGCATCAGCCTAGCTCATAGCAACCTGAAACTCCTGGGTTCTATGAATCCTCCTCAGCCTCCCAAGTAGCTGGGACTACAGGCGCCTGCCACAATACCCAGCTAATATTTTCTGTTTTTAGCAGAGAGGGGATCTTGCTCTTGCTCAGGCTGGTCTTGAACTTTGGAGCTCAAGTAATCTTTCTGTCTTGGCTTTCCAGAGTGCTAGGATGACAGGTCTGAGCCACAGCACCCAATCTCATATTGTCATCAGTCCTTTCATTCCTTAAGAAAATTGAGTTGTCTTGATATTAAAAGAATTAAGTTTTGTTCATAGTTATGTAATATTCTGTATTTGCCATTAAAATCTTTGTCTCTTTAGTTAAATAAGTAAGAATTGTTTTGTAATTATGTAATCCTATTTAATCAAGGATTAATTGATTTAACAACTTCTCCAAATCAAATTCTAAATAAAATCTTTTCAACCTTGAATTAACTTTGAGATTTTCCAGAGGGCTCCTAGAAAATCTTAAAGGATTTGTCTCTAACCCTACAAAAAGCTAGGTATTAAACTAATAATGTTTATTTGGTATGTTATGTGAGGAATACTGTCAAATAAGAAGTGATGATAAAACTTCTGTAGGTTGTATTTGTGTGGGTATGCATTAATAATATAGGTATTGAGAAGTTGTCTGAAGTTCATAGAAATTTGTCAGTACCCTCACTTTTCATGGTATGTCTGGCATATGTTATTAGCCATAATTTTGGTTATTATGTTAAAATGTTGTATTCTACAGAAATAACTAAATTTACTTACCAAATGAACTCTCATCATATCTTTAATCATGTCTATTGTAAGTTGTTTTGTCAGACAGTTACTTGTAAAACAATGCTTTCCTGAAAGCTTTTGCAAGCAGCTATTATCCAGAAGTGCTTCATCTTTACAGAGAGATTCATGGGAAAGACTGACAAATACAAATTTCTGAAAATTTTAAGATCATACCATCAGATGGAGGAAAAACTTCCACAACACTAAGGAAGAAGTCAATGGGTTCATGAAACCATTAACCCAAAATCAAGCAGGACAAGAATTAATTATATGGAACCAAATGAATTGATATATAGGACGATTCTTGTTTTGGAACATTGGTGGTTCCTAAAGTTGTATTTCCAGATTTAAGGAACCCATTTCTATTTTCTCTAAGCTATGTATACCTTACAGCAATTTGGCAAAATATACTTAATGGACAAAAAGTGAAACATTTTTTCTCCCTGCCTGATCCCTCCAAAACTCAGAAACTTAGTATTATTTTCATGGCAATATAATTATTTGCATAAGTTCAGGAGGAATCTGTTCTTGTGACAGGGCATAATTGAGAACTTCGGTTATATTACTAAGCTTTGACCAGAATATCATATTTGAGAATGATATGTAAAATTAGATATGACCAGATAGCTTTAAGGAACCAATGTTGATTTTTTATTTTTTTTAAGGCATAAATCCTAGTAACTCCCCCTTTGTTAAAACAGGCCTGATAACCTCACTTACAGGGTTCTTGGCCTTATAGGTGAGTAAAGGAGGCCACTTGTTGGCAGCCTTAAAAACTTTAGAATATTTTGATAACCTCAAGAAGAGAAGATTTCAACCAAATCTAGTTATTAAAGGTAAAGTCTTACAGAGCGTTCCTGGGTTGGCTTCCTAGCCTTGAGGAAGCTTTTAAAAATTGAATCTAGGCTCGCCCTGTAGCTCAGCGGCTAGGGCGCCAGCCACATACACCAGGACTGGCACGTTCGAACCCAGCCTGGGCCTGCCAGACAACAATGGCAACTACAACAAAAAAATAGCTGGGCATTGTGGTGGGCACCTGTAGTCCCAGCTACTTAGGAGGCTGAGGCAAGAGAATTGCATAAGCCCAAGAGTTTGAGGTTGCTATGAGCTGTGATGCTACGGCACTCTGCCGAGGGGGACATAGTGAGACTGTGAATCAATCAATCAATCAATCAATCAATCAATATCTAAGATTTTCTGGAAAAATTCCAGCAAAGCAAATTCAAAAGGCCTCTGTGGTCAATTACCATTCTTACGGCACTTAAGTAAATGATCAGGCCAAATCTCATGAGACCAGACTTATTTTGTAAACAAGTGGAAAAAGGGAGATAATTATAGAGGGAATGAGTTAGTTTCACTACAGTAGAAAACTGTAGTGCACCCTTGTGGGTTTTGTCCTGTACACTTTGACAGTCCTTACTAAATTCTCAATTCTTCTAGTTTTTTCTAATGTCTGGCAACAACTCTTCAAACAAATGTTTCTCATTTTTCCCCTCCCCTCCTGACTTGACACAACTAATGAAACTGCCCCTATCTGAAGCCCTATAAGCTGAAGCAGGATGACTTGACAGGAACTTTAGAGCAGTCACCACACACTGACCATGTATGGACAATCTTGGCTGTTGCTATGTGGGGCGACTCAACGAGTTCTCCTTAACACTCTATGACATTACTAGAGACACACTGCCAACAAAGATAAACTGTCACATTATCATGGCCTGTCCTCATTCCATCTGAAGATACTTTAAGCCCAGCATCTAGAAGTCTTCTTGATTGACTGCCCTCTGGACTCAGAAACTAAATTTATAGTTTGTTCTAACTATTAACCTTTATTTTTATTATATTTTTATAGAAATTCCCTTCATTAAATACCCGATAGCTCACACCATCTGCTACGAAGTCCCAACAGATTATTCACCTGGTCCTTAATAAGCAAAAGATGACAAAATGAGAAAATTGACCTACATTAATTGTTCAAGAGAAGAAAGAGGCAGTTTTCTTTTTTTCTTAAACAAGAGGCAATACTGACAGAGATTACTGTGCTGACAGTGCTTTAACGAGTATCATTATTGAGGTACTCCAGATCATTTGCTTTCTTTGCTTCTAAGTGAATGGGACATTTAAGAGGTCATTGAGAGAAAATACTGTTTTTTTTTCCCAGATATATTTCATAGGCCTATTATAGACCACAACTAATTCATTGTTCTTAATTTAAGTTGTGGTGCACTTTGTCACAGTGCTGTATTATTTTTAGATGAAATAATTTGAAAATAATCATATACTCCTACAGTTCTCAGCCCCCAGGCTGCAGATTGGTACTTGTCCATAGCCTGCTAGGAATCAGGCCTCATGGGCAGGAGGTGAGCAGTAGGCAAGCTGGCAAGGTTCAACAGCCACTCCCATTACTTCCATCACTACCTAACCAGTGTCAAATCCCCCTTCCATGCAGAAATTGTCTTCCATGATGCTGTAAAGATTGGGGAGGGCTGATATATTCTGCTACAACAAAGATTTCTCTGTGCCCCAGTATGTAGTAAGCTTTCCTCTAAACCAGTGGTTCTCAACCTGTGGGTTGTAACCCATAGGAACTGTATTAAAGGGTCGCAGCATTAGGAAGGTTGAGAACCACTGCTCTAAACTTTTATGGGAAAAAATTTAAAACTCTAAAATGTAAAGAAACATGCAGTGAACTGAACACTCATACACTCTTTATCTAGATTCATCAATTGTTAAGTTTTTGCCAGATTTGTTACCCATTTCTTTCTCTCATCCTCTCTCATTTTTACTCTCTCTCCCTTACAGGGTTTTTTTGCTGACTATTGTGGACATCATGACACTTCACCCCTAAATACTTCAGAGTGTATTTTCTGAGAACAGGGGCATTTTTCTATGTAACCACATTATCATTATCTCACACCCAAGGAAATTAACATCGATTAAATATTATCTAATAAACAGCCCATACTCAAATTTCCCCAGTGTCAAAGCGTCTTTTGTAAATTTTTTTCCAATTAAGTGTCATGCATTTTCTTTGTGATGCTTGTCATGGCTTTTCAGTTTCTTCAAAGTGGGTCCCTTGCTACCCTTGTTCCCCTCCTCTTTAGTGTCTTTCATGCCATTAACATATTTAAAGAATTGAGGCTGAGGATCTGAATTTCTTTTCTCATAATTAGATTCAGGTTAAACAATTTTGATTTAAGAAAGCGCATAGGTGTGTGGTAAGATTTTAATGCTGAAGGAATTAAGAATGAAAAATAAAAGAAAGGATATTTTTCCTTTTTTTTCTTTTCTCCAGGATTCTGAACACAAGCAGTTTGCTCTGTGACTGCCATTTGAAGTGGTTACTTCAATGGCTGGTTGATAATAACTTCCAGCATTCTGTGAATGTAAGCTGTGCACACCCTGAATGGTTAGCAGGACAAAGCATCCTGAATGTGGATCTGAAAGATTTTGTCTGTGGTTTGTATTCTTGTTTTAAAAATTTACATATTACCCACTATCTTAACAAATTGAAACAGGAAAAAAAAAAACAAATAAACAACAAAAAAAAAACAAAACCAGAAGCATATTTCCATGTCTCTATGTTCTTCTTTTGTAATCATAGGCTAAATTTTATATTCTGTGTTTTGATATTTCATAAGCAGTGTTTTTTCTTTTTTTTTTCCTTTTTGAGACAGTCTCAAACCTGTCACCCGGGGTAGAGAGCGGTGGCGTCACAGCACACAGCAACCTCAGACTCTTGGGCTTAAGTGATTCTCTTGCTTCAGCCTCCCAAGCAGCTGGGACTACAGGTGCCCACCACAACGCCCGGCTTTTTTTTTTTGGTTGTAGTTGTCATTGTTGTTTGATAGGCCTGGCCTGGATTCAAACCCCTCAGCTCTGGTGTATGTGGCTGGCACCCTAGCCGCTGAGCCACAGGTGCAGAGCCTTCATAAGCAGTGTTTTCCACCATATTTTTAGGTGATCATTTTATTTTATATATTTTTTTTTGAGACAGAGCCTCAAGCTGTCACCCTGGATAGAGTGCTATGGCATCACAGCTCACAGTAACCTCCAATTCCTGGGCTCAAGCGAGTCTCTTGCCTCCGCCTCCCAAGTAGCTGGGACTGCAGGCGCCCGCCACA
>CAUYRH010142935.1:0-11079 GCA_963574655.1 Perodicticus potto | reverse complement strand
TCAAAATTGCAGGTAGAGAATATATACACTTTTATACAGTTTTATGCCTGGAGGAGAGTACAATTGCACCATAGTAGGGGAAGGAGGTCCAGTGTTTAGAGGGTCTCTCCTGTGGGATAAAATGGGAGGATATTTGAACTCTGTTTGCTCGTTTGTATGGAGTGTACTGAGGGACTCCCATCTGCTTGGCGATTGATTTTTGTACCTTTTGTTTGTATCCTTGGGGTTGCAGCTCGCTTCAGCAGCATTGATGTGCGTTTTTCAACCTTCTCTTTTGGCTCAGATATGAACCATTGGCTTTCTTGCTAAACTTTTGTCCTTTAACTCTCCTTCTAGACAGGGAGCCTCTGTGGAAAGCTGGCTCCAGTCGGCCATCTTGCCTCCACTTACCCCACTTAGTATTTTTTATCACTTTGATTAATTGGTAGATAAGACAAAGAAAACTGCCACAATCAAAGAATCAATCATTAAATGATTAAGTAATAATCTTGGAGAATATTATTTCTCTCGGTTGCAGTAAGCCAGTTTTGGGGCCCTCCGTGGCAGAATTATCAAATACATACCATACAAGTCATCTTTCTTCTTGTCTCAGGTTTCCAAATTTCGCTGTGCAATCACTACTTAAAGAGTGTTTTTTTTATTTTTTAAGTTTCTTCTGTGTGCCAGGGACCATGGTAGGTAATGAGACACAACAATAAACCAGACATAGGTATGCTTTCACTCTCATGGAGTTTATTTCTGGCAAAAGACAGAATTAATAAACTTTCAACAAAATAAGTAAAATAATTAGGAATTACAGAGATTGAATTAGTAATGAAGGGAAAGGAAGGTTGGCTTTATATAATGGTCAAGGAATGCACTTCTGAGAAGGTGGCACATTAACAAGGCCTAAAGGATGAGAAGTAGTATAACAAATCAATTTCAGGTAAAGTACTAGTCCTCTAAAACTCTTGAATCTCATAAATAATAATAATAAATATTAATGGCGCAAAGTTACTATGGAGTATGATAATAATGGTTAGCATAGCTATGTACAGGGCATCTTTTAAGCCAGTGGTTCTCAACCTTCCTAATGCCGTGGCCCTTTAACACAATTCCTGTGGGTTGCGACCTACAGATTGAGAACCGCTATTAAGCGTTCTATGTGTGTTCATTCATTTAATTTTTTACATCATCTCTGAGATAAGGTACTATTAGCCATTATTCATTATAAAAATTAAATACATAAGAAAATATCCCTGAGTGGCTCATCTGCTATATGCCTTCCTAAAAGTTTATTTTGATTTATTATATTTGGAAAAAAATGATTTTATTTTTAGTAAAGAGATTAGGTTATATTTGCACAGTTGGAGCATTTGTAAAATAATTTAGTATTTTCTTGTATGATATTCATAAAAATCTGTCACATAGTTATATTCTCATTTAAAAAATAATTTGAGATTCAAAGAATTTTGTTAACTTGTTTATGTTGACTTCCCTAATATGTTACAGATCTATTGCTCAAATTCTAGTATGCTGCATCTAAATATTGTGCCCGCTTTTCTGTGCAAGGTTTCTCCCAGATAAATGCATTTTCTGGGTCATCATAATATATAACTTTAAGAAGGAAAGGTTTTTGATGTTCGAGGATCAGAACAGTGTATGATTTAAATGATTAAATACTTTAATCATTGAATGATCTTTGTTATTTATTTTTTATTTATTTATTTACTTTTTGCGACAGAGCCTCAAGCTGTCACCCTGGGTAGAGTGCTGTGGTATCACAGCTCACAGCATCTTCCAACTCTTGGACTTAAGCAATTCTCTTGCCTCAGCCTCCCAAGTAGCTGGTACTACAGGTGCCTGCCAACACCTGGCTATTTTTTGGTTGTAGTTGTCATTGTTGTTCGTCAGGCCCAGGCTGGATTCGAACTTGCCAGCTCTGATGTATGTGGCTGGCACCTCAGCCGCTTGAGCTACAGGCGCAGAGCCTTTGTTATTTATTTTTAAAAAGATTATATTTATTAATTTACTTTTTCTCTTTCCACGAAAGATTTGTATCAGTTAGTGCTTATTATCACAGCTTAATCTTTTTAGATTCCTTAACAGTACATAAGTGCTCCAAAAATATCCTCAGATGTTATGTATTGGGCTTTGTATATTTACATTCTAGATGTCTTGAACAAAACAAACATTTTATACTAATAATTAAAAGCAAATATGTTTGAAATTCATTATATGAACCAAATTTGGAAGTAGGCAATAAAAATTTATAAAAGAGGATTTATGGTAGCTACACTTTATTTGTCTCCTTTAAATCTTTTTTCAACAATGCTAATGTATAAGTTTTTCAGCTATAGGAGGAGTTCCCCATGATAGGCTCAAAAATTATTAACAGCAGCTATTGTAGTCCCTATAAACTGTTGTAGCACTATATTAGATGCAGTTTTATTTGCTGCCTAAAGTACAGATTGGAGAATTCTTTAATTAATCATCTCCAGAACAGGGGGTACCATAAACTGGAATGTATAAATAAAGTATTTAAGTACATATTTATATAGCGTATCAAATTAAATTTAAGGTACTTAAAATATCATAACATTTTATGGCACTTTAGATTGCCAAAGCATTGTCACATACTTTCATAATTTGATACATACAGAATCTCCATGAGTTTATTTGGATAGGAATTATTATACCATTTTTATATAGAAAATTACAGAGCCTGCATGGATAAATGACTCATCTAAGGGTCATGATTCATAAGTGGTAGGTCTAAAATTTGAACCTTGTGTTTTGATTATCCATTGCCTCAAACATTTATCATTTCTTTGTATGGGAAACATCCCTAATCATGTCTTCTAGCTATTTTAAAATAAACAATTAGAGTCCTCTAATTATTCTGCACTGATTTTTAAGAAATTTAAGAATATTGATGTGTTTGTGTTTTACATTTTACCTCTTTTAAATATACTACTTTTTTCAATATTATACAGTAATTTGATTTCAAAATTTTAGATTCACATGTAGTTAATGGTTAGCCAAGGAAAAAAATGTTAGTGTTCTTTCTAATTACATTTGAATGGCAGTTTATTTTGGTAGGGAAAAATTTTCAACTTCAGCATATGGCTTCTGTGCTTTCTGTAGTCAAATACTATCAACAAATATTTTGAAAATTTACCATATTGCATTTGAATTGATTGTTTATCTGCCTGAAAAATGAAGTTATTGACATCAGTACTTGCATATTTAATCTTTAATTTCTAGTATCATTCCATAGTATTTAAATATACACATTATAAAATAAATTATCTCATCAAGTTTGTGGTTTTACCCATCTATTCCTTTAGTCTTTCCTAGAATCATATTTCTAATGCAGTGTGTATTATCCTGTCTTTAGATTTCCTGTAATTACTCTTTTCAACTATGAACTATGAATAATTAATATCACTAGTATTACCAAAATTACCTATCTTTTGATTTACATTACTTATCTGAAAACTCTCTAGTATTCTATAACACTTCTTATTTATTTTTTTTATTTTGTTTTGTTTTTTTCTTTTTTGAGACAGAGTCATCCTGTTGCCCTCAGTAGAATGTCGTGATATCATAGCTCACAGCAAATTCAAACTCATGGGCTCAAACAGTTCTCTTGCCTCAGCTTCTTCAGTAGCTGGAACTGAAGGCACCTACCAGAATGCCCGGCCAGTTTTTCTATTTTTAGTAGAAATGGAGTCTTAACTCTTGCGCAAACTGGTCTTGAACTCCTGAGCTTATGCAATCCAAAACCTCAGCCTCACAGAGTGCTAGGATTATAAGCGTGAGCTAGCATGCCTGGCCTGTGTACTCATTTCTTAATTATTGGTGCTTAATTTTGTGTCTATTTATTGCCCACATGGAATATTTTGATATGTGGATACAATATGTTATGATCAAATCAGGGTAATTAGCATATCCATTGCCTCAAACATTTATCATTTGTTTGTATGGCAAACATTCCAAATCTTGTCTTCTAACTATTTTAAAATAAACAATAAATTGTTGTTAACTATAGTCATCCTATCATGCTATTGATACCAGAACTTCTTTCTACTATGTAGCTGTATTTTTGTACCAGTCAGCCACTCCCTACCTTCCCAGCATCTCATAACCACCATTCTACTCACTACTTCTGTGAGATCCCATAGGTAAGAGTATACGATATTTGTGTTTCTTTGTCTGGCTTATTTTACTTAATATAAGGTCCTCCATTTTCATCCATGTTGCTGCAAATGGCAGAATTTTCATTCTTTTTTGTGGATGTTGTGTATATGTGTGTGTGTGTGTATACACACACATAATATATTACATTTTCTCCATTTGTTCATTGGTGAACACTTAGGTTGATTTCATATTTTTGATATTGTGAACAGGCCTGCAATATCACTGGAGTGCAGATATCTCTTAGACATACTGATGTCATTTCTTTCAGCTATATACCCACGCATGGGGTTGCCGGATAATAGGGTAGTTCTACCTTTAGTTTACTGAGGAACCTCTCAACTTTTTTCCATAGTCTTTGGACTAATTTATGTTCTTCTTTTTTTTTAACAAGTGAACAGTTTATTAATAATTAAACAAAGGTATGATGTGATACAGTACAAGCAAGACACTCAAGATAGGTATAATAGTACTACTCACACAAAAACTTAAATTTCACCTCGAAAAAAATCACAAGACAAAAGAGAAAGCAATTTCACTGTTATAAAATAAGATATTTCATGCCCCACTGTGTCATTGATTGTCATTAATTTTCCTTAAATCAAATTTGAATACATAGGATTCATGCTTCTCCATTCCTGTGATATTTCACTAAGAATAATATGTTTCACCTCCATCCAAGTTATTACAAATGCTGCAAATTCTCCATTATTTTTGATGGCTGAGTAATATTACATGGTATACATATACCATAGCTTACCAATCCACTCCTGGGTTGAAGAACATTTAGGCTGTTTCCACACCTTAGCAATTGTAAATTGCAGCAATAAACAGCCTAGTACAAATGTCCTTATAATACAAGTTTTTTTTCTTCTGGATAGATGCCCAGCAATGGGATTGCAGGATCAAACGGGAGGTCTAGGTTGAGTTCTTTGAGCTTTCTCCATACTTCCTTCCAAAAAGGTTGTATTAGTTTGCAGTCCCACCAGCAGTTTAAAGTGTTCCTTTCTCCTCACATCTGCGCCAGCATCTGCAATCATGAGATTTTGTGATGTAGGCCATTCTCACTGGAGTTAGATGGTATCTCAGGGTGGTTTTAATTTGCATTTCTCTAATAATTAGGGACGATGAGCATTTTTTCAAGTGTTTACTGGCCATTTGTCTGTCGTCTTTAGAGAAGATTCTATTCATCTCTCTTCCCCATTGATGTATGGGATTGTTGGTTTTTTCTTATAGATTAGAAAACCTGGAAATGAAACCAACAACTTACAGCTATCTAATCTTCGATAAACCAAACAAGAGTGTTCAATGGGGGAAAGACACCCTATTCAATACATGGTGCTGGGAGAATTGGATATCCGTATGCAAAAGACTGAAACTGGATGTGCACCTTTCTCCCCTCACAAAGATTGATTTGATTTTTCTCACAAAAAATGTATGCATTCTCCTATCTCTACATCATCATCCACATCTGTTATTTTCTGTCATTTTGATAATAGCCATTTTAACTGGGCTGAGAGAATATCTTGTACTTTTGGCTTTCATTTCTCTGATGATTAGGGATGTTGAGCATTTTTTCATATACCTGTTGGATATTTGTATGTTTTTTGAGAAATTTCTGTTAGGTTGTTTGTTTATTTTTAGTTGGATTATTTTGATTTTGTTATTGAATTGTTTGAGTTCCTTATACAAGTTTATTCTGGTTATTAATTCCTTGTCCGATGGATATTTTGCAAATATTTTCTCTGATTCTGTAAGTTGTCTCTTTGTAGATTGTTTCTTTTGCTGTCAGAAGTTTTGCAGCTTGATGTAATCCTACTTGCCTATCTTTGCTTTTGAAATCTTACTGAAAGCAATCTTTGCCTAGACCAATATCCTAGTATTTTCCCAGTACTTTCTAGTTTTATAGTTTCAGATTTTACATTTTAATTCTTTAGTCCATTTTGCTTTTATTTATTTATTTATTCTTGAGAATTTAGTGAGCCACTAATTACTAGTCCTAGGAACATTATTTAATCTGTAGAACTTTAGGATCTGTACTCAGCCATATCCATTAATAGGTACAAGACCTGAAGGAAGTCACAAGTTTTCTAAGTGATGAATTCCTTATCTTTAAAAAGGTTAAATATAAAGCAAAGATATTTCACTTGAAAACTAAAAAGCATTTTATTGAAGCAGTTATGTGCACACATAGGGTCTCATAATTACTGTGCAAAACTATTCTTTCACATCCTACTATGTAAATAGTAGAATTGTTGCCTTTTTGCTTTATCATGTTAAATTATTCGTTTTAAGGTAAAGGGATTTTCACCATTCTGATGATCTTTTATAAATGCAAGAGAATCAGTGCTTTGGAAAATAAACTAAGTGAAGTAAATTCACACTTGAGAAATCAGAATGGAATACCAGAAGCCAAAATACAAAAAGTGAAAATTTATAAAGGAGCCGGGGAAAAAACCCTTCAAAGATAATAGTTAAACTGACAGTCGATATATAAAAAAATACTGCAATGGACAGAAATTATAAAAATGGCCTAGTATATTTGAAAAGAGCCAGATAGAACTTTCAGAAGTGAAATAATACAGTAAGTAAAATTAAAAATTCACTGACTATAGTGAGGTAGATGGGAAGAGGAAATTAGTTAAGTAGATGGAAGTTGGAAGAATTTATTTAAAATATACATATGATTATGTCCCATTTATTTAATTTTGGTGTTGCTGCAGTTGCCAAGGGGGTCTTCTTCATAAATTCTTTTCCCAGACCAATAGCATCACAAGTTTTTCCCATACTTTCTCCTAGAATTTTTATAGATTTTGTCTTAATTTAAATCTTTTATCCAGTGAGAGTCAATTTTTGTTTGTGGTGTGAGGTGCTGGTCCCGTTTCAGACTTCTACATGTGACTAACCAGTTCTTCTGTTCTAACTGTTTATTAAACATGGATTCTTTTTCCCAGTATATGCTAAAAGTAGACCTTCCCATTCTAGGTATCTACCCAGAAGAACGAAAATCTTTTTATCATAAGGACATTTTCATTAGAATGTTTATTGCAGCTCAGTTCATAATTGCCAAGATGTGAGAGCAACCAAAGTACCCATCAAACCATGAATGGATTAATATACTGTGGTATATGTATACCCTGGACTACTATTCAGTCATAAAAAGAGATGGAGACTTTACAACTTTTGTAATAAACTGGATGGAGCTGAAGCACATTCTTCTTAGTAAAGTATCACAAGGATGGAAAAGCAAGTATTCAACATACTCAATATTAATATGAAACCCATAGAAAAACAACTACACACCCACCTAAGGGAAAATCACAAGTATATTCAAATGGGGGTAGGGAAGATGACAGTGGGGGTAGGAATGGGAAGTGGTGAGCTCTCACCTAATAGGCACATCGTAAGGGTGTTCAGCACACCACCTGGATGCAGAGCTCCACTACAACTTGAACTTCACTTTAGAAACACAAACAGTGTAACCTAAATATTTGTTCCCTCATATTAGTCTGAAATTTAAAACAAAAAGAATTAGACAAAAGAAAAAAGTAAAATAAAATATACGTATGACATGAAGACAAACAAAAAACACAAAAGAAGGTTTATGAGTCAGGAAGGAAAAAAGAGGATCTATTAGTGCTCTTGAAGGCAAAATGGTGAAAAAAACTTTTTTCAAGAGAAGTTAGAATAGCAACTGATTTCTGAGCAGCAGCAGAAGAAACCATAGACAGTGGGAAAAGATCTTCAATGTGCTGAAATAAAAATGCATTACTATAAATTCTATTCTGTGTGAACATGTTTTTAAAGATTTGGACCAAAAGTATAAAATTTTTGACCTCCAAATCTAATGGCAGTATCTACTAACTGATGCTGACTAAAGAATGCTCTTTCATTAAAATAAAAATGATCTGAGGTATAAGGGGCAAAACTTAAGAGCAAAAAGGGTGATAAGTATATTGGCTTATAAAGCAATTAGCTTGGGGTTACTGGTTACTGTCTTTTTTTTTTTTTTTTTTTTTTTTTTCAGTTTTTGCCAGGAATGGATTTGAACCCACCACCTCTGGCATATGGGTCCGGCTACCTACTCCTTTGAGCCATAGGCGCCGCCCGGGGTTACTGTCTTATGGTTAACCTTTAAGTATAATATTTATTGTATATATTGATAGATAATGTATCAATAAGGAAATATTTTCCTGTCCTTAGCTTTCTATGGATTTTAAAAGAAGAATAATTGTGAAATTTAGCCGAATAGTTTTTTGATCTTTATTGAGATGATCATGAGGTTTTTGCCCCAAATTTAATGTTTATAGTATAGTGAATTACATTAAGATTAACACTAGGGGGCGCCTGTGGCTCAAGGGGTGGAGTGCCGGCCCCATATACTGGAGGTGGTGGGTTCAAACTCGACCCCAGCCAAAAATTACAACAACAACAAAAAAATAAAATTAAATAAATAAAATTAAAAAAAAAGATTAACACTAGATTTCCTAGTGTTCACCCATTATTATATTCCTTGGATGAATTTTACTTTGTCATATCATTTTCTTACACTGTTTTTAATGATTGCAAGATCTGTAGTGCTATCTCCTGTTACATTTCTTATATTAGTGACGTATGTCTTCTTTTTGTTAGTCTTACTAGAGCCTTATCAATTATATTGTTTTTTTTTTTTTTTTTTAAGAGACAGAGTCTCACTTTCTTCTCCTCAGTAGAGTGCTGTAGTGTCACAGCTCACAGCAACCTCTAGCTCTTAGGCTTAGGTGATTCTCTTGTCTCAGCCTCCCAAGTAGCTGGGACTACAGGCACCTGCCACAACGCCTGTATTTTTGTTGCAGTTTGGCCAGGGCTGGGTTCAAACCCACCACCCTTGGCATATGGAGCCAGTACCTTACCCACTGAGCCAGGCGTCAGTTTCATTGATTTTTTTTTTTCAATAGGCGGCTTTTTGTTTCATTGCTTTTCTCTTTTGTTTTTCTGTTGTTAGTTTTGTTTATGTCTGCTTTTTATTGTTTCCTCTTTTTTTTGGCTTATTGGGGATTTATATTGTTCTTTTTTTTTTTTTTCCTAAATTCTTGCCGGCCCCATATACTGAGGGTGGTGGGTTCAAACCCAGCCCTGGCCAAACTGCAACCGGCAAAAAAAAAATAGCCGGGTGTTGTGGCAGGCACCTGTAGTCCCAGCTACTCAGGAGGCTGAGGCAAGAGAATCACTTAAGCCCAAGAATTAGAAGTTGCTGTGAGCTGTGATGCCACAGCACTCTACCAAGGGCAACAAAGTGAGACTGTCTCAAAAAAAAAAAAATTTCCCTCTCATCATTGCTTTAGTTGCATCTCATATCATTTTTTGTATTATATTTTACATTTTATTAGTTTCTTTTTTTAATTTGCTTCTAAAGAATGCTCTTTCATTAAAATAAAATGACTTGTGAATTAAATCATGTTTAATTTCCAACTGTTTGAATATTTTGCTATTATTTTAAAGTCATATTTTAGTTAGATTTCATGTGGTCAGAGACCATACTCTATGGGACTTCAAGTTTGTTGAGGTTTGTTTATGGTCCAGAATATGATCTGTTTTGATGAATATTTCATGAGAACTAAACCAAAACTGTGATTTCTGCTGGTGTTGAATGGAATGCTCTAAAAAAGGCATTTTTCAGATACTGCAGTTTTTATTAATTGAAGGTTTGTGGCAACCCTGTGTCAAGCAAGTCTACTGACACCATTTTTCCAGCAGCATGTACTCACTTAACATCTCCTGTCAGCAAAGTATGTTTTGTTCTTTTTTGGTTTTTTATTGTTAAATCATAGCTGTGTACACTAATGCAATCATGGAGTACAATGTTCTGGTTTTATATACAATTTGAAATATTTTCATCAAACTGTTTAGCATAGCTTTCATGGCATTTTCTTAGTTATTGTGTTAAGACATTTATATTCTACATTTAGTAAATTTCACATGTACCCTTGTAAGATGCACCCTAGGTGTGGTCCCACAATTTACCCTCCCTCCATCCATCCCCCACTCCTTTCCTCTCCCTCTCCCCATTCCCCATATTCATGGGATATAATTGGGTTATAGCTTTCATATGAAAGGTATAAATTAGTTTCATAGTAGGGTTGAGTACATTGGATTCTTTTTCTTCCATTCTTGAGATACTTTGCTAAGAAGAATATGTTTCAGCTCCATCCATGTAAATATGAAAGAGGTAAAGTCTTCCACTTTCTTTAAGGCTGCATAATATTCCATGGTATACATATACCACAATTTATTAAGCCGTTCATGGGTTGATGGGCATTTGTACTTCTTCCGTGACTTAGCAATAATAAATTGGGCTGCAGTAAACATTCTGGTACAAATATCTCTGTTATAATGTGATTTTTGGTCTTCTGGATATATACCTAGAAGGAGGAATTATAGGAATGAATGGCTGGGCTATTTTTAGATCTCTAAGTATTCTCCAAACATCTTTCCAAAGGAATGTATTAGTTTTCATTCCCATCAGCAGTGTAGAAGTGTTCTCTTTTCTCAACGTTCACGCTAGCATCTCTGGTTTGGGGATTTTGTGATGTGGGCTAATCTTACTGGAGTTAGATGATATCTCAAAGTGGTTTTGATTTACATTTCTCTGATTATTAAGGATGATGAGCATTTTTTCATATGTCTATAGGCTGTGCACCAGTCTTGTTCAGAGAAGTTTCTCTTCAGGTCCCTTGCCCACCCTGATAAGGGATCACTTGTTCTTTTCTTGCTCATACGTTTGAGTTCTCTGTGTATTCTGGTTATTAAACCTTTGTCAGAGACATAACCTGCAAATATCTTCTCCCATTCTGAGGGCTGTCTGCTCGCTTTACTTACTGTGTTCTTAGCAGTGCAGAAGATTTTAGTTTGATCAGGTCC